>PVJA010003389.1:0-84234 GCA_004027025.1 Myocastor coypus | reverse complement strand
TACTCTATCTTTTTAGTAAATGATCATGAGCTGCAGTACAGGAAAAATCATGCCAGAAGAGGTGTACTGTACAAATAGCTGTGAGGACATTGCTTTCTTTGTTTTCTTGGCACAGGGCTTGTTGAGCTGAGCTGACCATGCGGGCACTGACAAAGGGCAGAGAAGGGGGCTATGGGTAGGTGGGACATGCCTGCTGTGCTCCCATACCAGTGCCCTCCACAGCAGCTTTCAGACCCCAACCGGCCACGGCACAGGTGCAGTTGTGGCCACTGTACTCTCTACCTAGCTCTGCCTGAAGCTGCCTCCAGTCTGAGTCTGGCTCTGGGGATTTCCAACAGTAGCTCCTTCCCAGGCTAGGTCCTGCTCCTGTCCCAGTTGTCCTTGAGACCCTTGGGTTGGCATTCCACTATGGAGACAGCATGTGGTCAATGCTAAAAGGGAGTAGGAGGGGGGTGATGGCAATGAACAAGCTCAGGGCCTCCTCCTGGCACTAATGGAACCACCCATGTCCACTGACATGGGTGCACGCCAGGCCATCACTGGCCATGTCCTACCACTCCCTCGATCCACCCTTTACCTGGCAGGTGGGACTGCAGCCTCCCATTGACTCTGTCTCCCTCCCTGCATCCCAGCACCTTGTCCATTTTGGACCCTGGTATGAGGTATTTTGCTCAGTCTTGCAGGTGCCCAGCAGCTGGTGCTGGCCCTGGGTGCAGTACCTCCCACAATGCCTTACATACTACACCGAAGTCTTTTATATAATGGTAAAACCTGCCCCGTGGCCATGTCAACTATGTGGACAGAGGTGCAGGCCTGCTCGCCCACCTAGCACTGAGTCACACTGTGCATGCTTTCTCCCTAAGGTTCTATTTCAAACTGCAAGAATCTTGGCCCCACTCTGCCTACATTGTGATTCTGGCAAGGTTTGGCAGTGCAGTGTGTGGTTGGTGTGATACAATTCTTTAGTCATCAAACTTAGAGGACAGTTCTGGGAGTATTACATAAAATGATACCCCAACAAAGTGTTGAGGACTGGGCTTGTTAAAAAAGCACTCAGTAAGTTTTAGCAGGTGTGATATAAACTGTTCTTATGCTACACTGACAGGGTCAAGTTGACTAAAAACCAACATAAATTGCAGATCATAGGGACATCCTGTGGGTTTAAAAATTTTTGCAAACATACAAGTCCACTTAGTTCCACCAGCTGTGAACAGTACTTGGAGCTGAGGAAGAGTCTGCCCTACCCTGTAGGGTGTACTCCATTTATACCTAGACAGTTTCAAGGACAAGCAGAGTTAAGACAGGGTCCCTTCCATTTCTAGGAGTTCCCATACCCTGGCTAAGAGACAGGAGTCCTGCCTGCCATAACACTTGCCACCACTCTGACCCTGCCCTGGTTGGGCACCTGCAGTCCCCATCCCTAAGCACCAGCCTGATAGGGCCACTGGGCTTGAGTCTCAGCTCTGTAAGTCACTGGCTGAGGGTGCCTTGGCCCTTATTCCCCAGGGGTGGGCTCTCTCCATGAGTTAGGACTACTGAAATGGGGGGTATTGTCCTCATGTTAAACCAACCTGCACAGAGAGACCTGTGCTCTGTGGGTACTGATGGAGGTAGGGTGGGGACCGACCAGGATCTCAGGGGTGGCAGCACATTCATGACAATGTCTGGGTTTGTGTGCAGGTTAGAAAGAGTTCAAGCTTTCTCTCCACAACTAAAGCAAATCTTTACTTCTTGATATAGCATCTGAGTTTCAGGAAGACTGATAACAAGTCTGAAGCCATGTCTGTGCTAATGAGCAGCTTGGGTGGAGGTTGGGGGTAAGTGTGCAGAGTCACATTCTCCTAGGATATAATCCATCAGCAGTGACAGAGGGGACTGGGGGACTGTGTATGCCGGGGACCTGCATGGCTATGCTGCTGTGCAAGGGCCTTGCCCATGAGACTCCCCTGACATCTACAAGGATGTTCACAGCTGGCAGGGTGTCTGTCCTGTCTGCTTGCTGGGTGGGATAGGACAGTATCACAGCTCATCTGTGGGCTCCTCCTCCAAAGAAAGCCGGGGAAGGAGCACTGTGGGCTGCATGCTTCTGCCAGCCAAGGATAGGAAGCTTCATTGCAGAGGTAGGCACAGGGCAGAGGAGCAAGAGGAGATGGAGCCAGACACTGGAGCCTTAGGTCAGGGAGCAGTATCAGGCTCCTGGAGGCCAAAATCCAACTCTGTATCCCTTCTGCTCTATCCCTCTGTCATCAAATATAGTGAGATCCCCTCTGTCATTGAGTCCATAATGGTTGGCTTGGGACATCACCAACAGGTAAGAAAATAAATGTTTTCCCATTTGTAAGGCTGTGCAGTTGGAGAGCCAGGTGGCTGTGAGGACAAACTCCTGCCAGGTTCAGCTTGGTAAGGACAAAGTCAAACAGTGGCCCATACTTAAGAGGGTTTCCTCATGAAGACCAGCTCTTAACCTGCTTGCTGGACCAACATGGAGCTCAGTGTGATACTCTTCTACTTCCTGCGCCTGAATGGAGCCCTTAACCCATGGGACCAAACATGCTTATGGGTCCTCTGGGGCCCATACACAAGTTTTTAGAATCATAAAATAAGCTTTGGAATCCAGGTGTGCTGTTGTGCACTTGTGATCCCAGCAGTAGGCAGGCTGACTGTGCTATTGGAGGATAGCCTGGGCTATGTGTGAAACCCTATCTCCAAAAAGAGAAAAGAGAAACTTCTGGCTGGGGATGTAGCTCAGTGGTGAGTGCTTGCCTAGCAAGTGGAAGGCCCAGGGTTCTACCCCAGCACTGAAACAAAACAAAACAAAACAAAAAAACTTCCTCTCAGTCTACTGAGAGGGAAAAAAAATGAACAATATTGAGGTGGTCCTATCTGGTGCTGTTCCTAAATTCCACTGTGCTCATTTCCACCCTCTGTCCCTGTCTTCCTTCAGGGGGTTGGCCCAGCTGCTTGTCTGTCTTCCTTCTTCCACTCCCATGGCATGGCCTTCTTCTTGTGCTCTGCTCACCTCCTACCAACCTTGTGGGGTGCTCTCTCACCTCATTCCCCTGCAGTCTGACTCTGTGACGGGATGGATAAGCAAGCCCAAAATATATCAGTGCCATTCTTGGTTCGCAATGTCATTCTCAAGGTGCTCCTCCTGTCAGACACACTTTGTTACTGTGTCTCCCCCCTGGGGCTATGCAGGACACTGTGATATCAGATGGGCATTTTGTGTGGAGGGTTCTCAAGTTCTCTGGGGTGGTGGCTGGCACACGGGGGGGGGGGGGTGGCGGAATGCAGCCATCCCACCTACTGAGCTCGCTTGTGTAAGGCAAGGACCACTAGTCTGTATACCTGGCACATTAGCTTAAGCCACCTGGATAACTACAAACTGAGTAAGAGCAGCTCAGTAAATACATGTGGGTTTTTCTTTTCCTGTTTTTGGTTTTATGAAACAGGGTCTGGGCTGGCCTTGAATACTTGGTGACCCTCCTGCCTCAGTCTCCTGAGTGCCAAGATTATAGATGTGTGTTAGCATGCTTAGCTTGAAAATATCACGGAACAAATCTTACCCATACCCATCACCACAACACCTAAATTGAAAAGGCACTTGAAACCCTAAGTCTCTTAGAGACAAAGTGTGCTACCCAACCTCAGCTAACTCTTTGAACTAGAAGACAGACACTGCTGCTAGTAACTACAGTGTCTGCCTACTTTCCCTGCACTGTAACCATCAAATCTGTAACCATAAGGCTAGTGTTCCTTCTCACACAGCTCAGTGATTGTTTCAAAGTATCACTAAAGCATGAAAATCAACCCAGTTTTATTGCTGTCCTGTGAGTTTCCAGGAATACAAATTCTTATCTGGAATTTAAAAGAAGCAAGAATGCAAGGATGGTTAAATAGCAGGAGAAAAAAATCCTAGTAATATACCACACTATTGTTTTTTTGTAGTCCAGTTTGGCCTTAACTTCCCCATGATTCTCTTGCCTCAGCTTCCCTCATAAGTGCTAGAATTATAGGCAACTATACACTGCCAGGCCCAATTCACACTCAGTTTTCATTTGATAAAAACTTCACTCAATTGCTGCAAAGCAGTAAAAGTTTTTAACATTCACTTATAAATTATAACAATACACCTTAATAAAACAGAAAATCTGTAACAAAAGTGTTGCTTAACATAATAAAACTTAGAGCAAGACCTCACAACAAAGGATAAAACCATAGCCACGTCCTCCATAAAGCCCGAATGCTCTAAGCATCTGCAACTAGTGGTTTCAGTCAACATTATTTTAGTAGCTTCAGTCAGTGAAACAAAACAAAAAGGAAAAAGGTATCAAGAGAAGAGCAAAAACTATTATTATTCATAAAAGATATACATTTGTCTACAGAGAAAATAAGACTTTCAGACAAACTATTAAAAGTAGTAAGATACTTAAACAATGGTTTTGTGTATGTATTCAACATAAAAACTTGATGTTCTATATACCAATAATAGTCAATTTGAAAAAAACATAAGAGACAATATTAATTTAATAATCCTATATTTATAAGTCAGGTACTTTGCCTTTTTTTTTTTTTTTTTTTTTTTTAAGGACAGGGTTGTGCTATGCAGTTCAGGCTGGCTTTGAGCTCACTTTGTAGACCAGGCTGGTCTCAACTTGTAATAAGCCTCCTGCCTCAGCCTCCCGAGTGCTGGAATTACAAATGTGTGCCACCATATCTGGCAAGTTATCAACTTTCAAATAAAGTTTTACTTTGACAAGAGTTCTAAGATTCTAGCTTACAGAATCTCAGATTTTGCTTACAAATTTGGGAAACAAGGCAACAGAAATCATATTTATATCAGCATAGTCTTTTGTAGTTTACTGAGTCTAGTCAGCTACAACCAGTTTTAAATCCTCAAAATAAAAGAGGCATGGAGGTATACACCTGTAATTTTGGCACTTCGGAGGCTGAGGCAGTATTAACAGTGTGAGGCTAGCCTAGGATACAAAACACTGGCTCAAACTAAGAAAGAATCCTCAAGTATTACTTATAGAGATGGAAGCCATTTTTGTCCTTTTTTTCTTTTCTTCTTTCTTTCTTTCTTTCTTTCTTTCTTTCTTTCTTTCTTTCTTTCTTTTGCATTTGGTATAAGGTCTCACTATGTAGCTCAGACTCAAGGTGATCCTCCTGTTTTCAGCCTCCCCAGCGCTGGTACTATAGGCATGCATCACCACGCCTGGTCTCAGTGGCCAGCTCAGTGCACCAGGGGCAGAGCCAGTATGGCATGTGGTGCCAGGGATCAAACTCTAGTCCTTGTGTTTGCCTAAGCAGGCACTTAGTATAAAAGCCATTTCATACAAAAGGAAATAAAGACTAGTGAACTTTCTAGTACCTATTGATGGTTTTTGAATTCAGAAAGAGTAACATATTAATTCTGGCTGCATAGAAGATGCTAAATCATTCAACAAGCATGTTGTATATAAACAAGGGCAAAAGAGGGTGAGAAAAAAAGAGCCAGAAAAAATGAGCTGTGATTGAGTTCAGCGCTGCACTCACTCTGGAGAAGAGACCAACTTCCTTTCTACTTTTCAGGAAATGACTCGCAGGGGATTTGAGCAGACAGAGGAATGCATGCCCTCAAATTCCACACCAAGCTCTCAAGTGGCCAGGGAAACACAGCACACACAGGTTTGTCCCTGTGATGTTAATAAAAGGCCATACTCTTCCTGCAATGTTATAGGACAACGGTGGGTTTGCTGGAGACCTAGAATGCCTGCTACTTGTTAGTACAGTAAAAACAGACTGGCCATCTTCACTAAATCACCCCTGCTTTTGTGAGAAATACGTGAGAGAGGCCACCATTCTGGATGGCACTTCTGAGTTTCCGAATCTGGGTCCCCCACAGAGATCTCCAAGGAATGGGCTTCCTCACTGGTGGACAGAAGGGAGAGCCTCAGCACCTTCTCACTGCAGGTATGTGTGTGTAGGGGACCATTGAGGAAGGGACACCAGAAGGCTGAGGGCCAGAGTCCCTTCTGAGGGGATGGCCATAGGAGAAAAACAGGGATCTTTTCAAACCGCTTTTAAACTGAGACTTTAAAAAATCGTTTTGTCTGTTTTGGCCTGGAGCTACATACTTGCAATGATAAAAGCAGTTCTTTCAACTCAGCTGTAAATCACAGAATTCCCACAGCGTGTGTCAACATGCAGAGGCTTGGGCTTGGACAGATCAGGCTGGGGGTGGGGCTGTTGGGGTGCTGTACACACCCTTACAGCACAAGCAGACACCCATCTAGCCGTGGTTCCCTCTCCAGGGGCTGGGCTGATTTTGTCCCCCTTTTCCAGTTTTTCCATGTTCGCTGGATTTAGCAACTGCTGCTTTGGCTGTAATCAGAGCTCCAGTGGGGTATAATTATTCCAACATCACAAAGTGCAGTTTTGTTTTCAAAGCCGACATTTTAAACCTTTGTTGCTTGCACGGAGCCAGCACTGCCAGAATGCTTCCTACACAGCATGTGAACGGAAATCACTGCTGCAGCAGAGCCGGAAATCAGGTTTCAACGAAACTGTGGCCCCCTCAAAAGTACATCCAGGTTTAGGGGTCCCTGAGGGATGGCATGCAGACCTGCCCATAGCTTTGTGTCCCTGAATTGACCTCTGCTCTGGAAGACAGGCTTGTCTAACCCTGGATAGGTCCTACATATAGTCAAAGCTGGGAATAGTACTAGTCTCACCCAGACAGGTGGCTTCTGCAGACCGGGATACTACCTCTCTCTGCATACCAAAAACAAGAGGAGAAAGAACTGGGATCAGCTGACCCACCAAGCATTCTAAGCAACCATCCTGGCTTCTGGTTGAACCAGGAACAAGCTTCTTGAACTGGACTGACTGGACTTGAACTGAACTGGACATAATATTATGTTAAGAGAACCTAATATTATATGATTCAAATCTCTGCCATCAGTGCTCAGCAGGTGCTTTGCAAGATGTAACCACATACACTAGTTCACTGTATAGAAATGCCCCCGTGTCCTAAACTCAACCTGTGAACCCATCTCCAGACAGGAAAGCAAGAAGCTTGACACCATCCTGTGGGCAGGTGGAGGCTGGAGCTGACCTCACCTCCAGTCCACACTAGACCTAGAGTTGCCAATTAATAGGTGAGAGGCTGTCTTCACCCAAATGCACAGCATGTACCTATGGCCATAGCTCCCCACAGGCTTGTCTGAGGGCTGTGTTTGGCTGAAATGATTATTCACATTCATATAGAATTGGCCACTCTTGACTTTTAAACTAGCTGAGCCTCATAGTGAGAGCCTATAATCCCAGCACTCTAGTAGGCAGAGGCAGGAGGACTGCAAGTTTGAGCCTAGCATGGGAAACTGGGAGATTTAATAAGATACTTTTTTGAGAATCAAAATATAAAATAAAGTAAAAAAAGGCTGGTGATGTCAGTGCAAAGATTTTGGTTCAATCTCTGGTATTACTATCATCAAAACAAAACAGCCAATTAAAAGACTCACAAATCCCCCTTTTTATTTTATTTATTTATTTTTGAGATAAGGCCTCACTATGTATATAGGCTGCCCTTGAATTGAACTCACTATGTAGTCTAGGCTGGCCTTGAACATATGGTGATCTTCCTGCCTCAGCTTCCCTGGTGCTGAGATTATAGAGCCATGCTGCCATGTCTGGCTTATAGATGGTTAAGACAAACTGATAGGCCAAAGCACAGATGTTGTTCCTGAACAGACTGTCAGGTGGTTACTGGCTACTGTGGGGTGACGGAGTGGGTGGTTCCTTGTGTGGTCCAGCAGCCACAGTGGACAGTCAGAGTGCTACTGGTTAGCAGGACATCACTGCCAATCTGTAAACCAGAAGCTTATAGGAATTACAGCTCTTTAACCCCCAAAAGCCCCTCTGAGGAAGAAGGCCACATCACCTCTGCTTGTTTACTGAAGGGATAAGCAAAAGACACACAGTGGCATTTCAGATAGCTGGTCCTCCGCAGAGACACCGTGGCAGTCGTTTGGTTTTGTTTCTTTGTTTTTTGGTGTGGAGGATGGAGTCCTAGGCAAATGCTCGCTACTGGGCAGCTCCCAGCTCATTGGCCTTTTTTCCTTTTTTAAAAGATAATGTTAGATTGCTTCTTGGCCTTTTGGCTAAGATCAAGTATATAAGATAATGTTAGAGCTTCAGAGAACACAGTATTTATTTAAAAAAAAAAAAAAAAAGAACAACCAAAACAGCTTACCAGAGAGATCTGTACTCTGAAAATCTGGCAAGTTGAACTTTCACAATTAAAATTTGGGGCCAAAAAAATTGTCTGAAGCTTAATAAGGGGTAGTGCTCTAATCTGTATTTATCTACACAAGTAGTTCCTTTGTTGTGTTCTTATGAAGAGTTTTATTAATCAAGAATTGTAAAATTAGAAGGAAATGTTGAGAAACAGATGCTCATGTGCCAGATGAGAAACATGGAGTTAAGAGAAATTACGGAGCTTTTATTACTTTACCATTTCAATTTGATACTTCAAAACATGGTTGATAAAATTTAATGACAGCTAACTGCACTGCTGGGCACAGTGGTAACTCCACACTTCTAACTCCAGCACACAGGAGGCCAAGGCAAGAGACAGTGACTGAGGCCAGCTTGGGCTCCACAGTGAGCTCCAGGCCTGACTGGACTATGCAGCCAGACCCTGTCTTGATAGCACAAACAACAACAGAACAAACTGCATGGCTCTCAGGCTAATACATGCCTTTCTCTGCTTCTAATGCCTGGTGCTGATGTGCATATAGGTATGCTGGGAACATGAGGGCCGTTTGCTCCAGAACTGGATGCTCCCCAGATGCTCATCTCAGCCTAGCTTTTGCTTAGAATTTGACAGAAGGAGCAGTGACTAATGGAGGACTGGCAACAAGACACCCCACTGGGTGCTTAGTGTAGTCTCAACCTTGGCATTCAGTACCTCACTGCGTAGCTCTGAAAGGCCCTCTGGCTTCATGCCCTTTCCCTTCCTCCTCCCCTCTTTCCCCCATGGCAGTGGGGATTGAACATAGGGCCTCATCACTGAGCCATACACCCTGCATTTTTTTAAATTTTGAGACAGGTCTTGTTACATCACTAAGTTTATCCTCCTGCCTCAGCCTCCCAGAGTGCCCCAGCACTTCAGATGTGTACCACCACATCTAGCTCCTCCATTATTTTGTGAAAATTTCCTGCTCTCACCTGAACCAGAAGCCGGGGAAGCACCACAGTCTCTTCCCTTCACTCCCCTGCCACCCAGCCAGAAACCAGAGACTGCACCAATGTCATCTTTGCCCAGGACTCACCTGTACACTTTCCTGCAGTGTCAGGACTGAACTCATGCTCACTATGCGCTCCACCACCAAGCTACTTTCCTCTTGGGTGAGGATATCTCTTTGTTTTTGTGGAACCAGGGACTGAACTCAGGCCCTTGTGCTTGCCAGGCAAGTGCTTATTCTACTGAGCTATCTCCCCAGCCGCCGAGAACATCTCTCTCTGGAGAAGGAACCTGATGCTGTTCAAAATGTGCCCCTCCTCACAACCCTCCTGTGCCTCAGCCTCCCCACGGAGCTGTTTGCCAGCCATAGCATCTCCTCTTATCCCCGGGCCTTTCTGCATCTCTCTGTGGTCTGGAAGGTTCTTTCTGCTTCCTTTTTCCTTCCTGCTCTCAGTAGAATAAACATCTCAGAGGTGTTTCCTCCTTTCAGCCTCTTATGACGTCTGCCAGGGCTGGAAGTGCCCTCCTGGGGGTGGTGGAGCAAGGACCTGGGCAATCAGCCTCTCACAGTGAGGCCTCCCCTCACTGCGCTTCTGTCCCTACAGCTGGCCCAGATATCTCTGAGGAAGGAATGAAGCTTTGCTTCAATTTACTACCCTAAAACCTGCCTGTGCACCTCTCCCCCTCCACTCACTGCTGGCAATCACTGCTTTTTTTTAACTGTTTCCATAACTGTCTCTGCAGGGCATCATGTGGCTGGAATAGTATAGTGTGCTGCCTTTCAGGGAGGCTTCTCATTAATTCTACACATTTGAAGATTTATCTTTCATTGCTGGCTCATTTTTCCCCCATAGGGTGGCTAACAGCCCACAATCTTGATAGACCTGTCTGCTCACCACTAAAGGACACTTGTGACCAGGCACGGGGGACAGGACCCAGGCACCTGTGCATGCTAAGCATCCTCAGTCCCAAAGACCTTCTTCGCTGCATCCAAGTTTGCGCCACTATAGGCAGGGCCATTACACACACAGTGTGCAGGTTTCTGTGCAGAAAGAAAAGTATTCAATCCATGTAAGTCCTCGGGGTCTTGGCTGCTAAGTAACAGTGTGCTTAATTTAGTGTGAAGCTGACAAATTGTCCTTTCTTTGTCCCTAGTGACTCAGTCACTTTTCTGTTCCTGGACATAACATCCAAGTCCAGCAGCTTCCCAGGGATGAGGCTTACTTTGGCTCATGGCTTTGTACTGCCACAGTACAGTCTGTGGGCAGGTGGCTCCAAGGCAGGAAGGGCCTACTGGGAAGGCCTGAGAGAGGAGGCCTGCTTGAGTCATGGCAGGCTGGAAGTAGGGAAAGGAGAGCAAGGGACAAGAGCACACCCTTCTAGTCCCACCACAGCGACCTGCCTCCAACAGGTACTGTCCCCAATGGTGCATTCTGCCCTGAACACCCGGGTGGTGACTCCCCAGATGAGCACAGTGCCCCTATGACCCTATCACCCACTATAAGCCCCACTTTTATACACACAAGGCTTTGTGGAATACTGTAATAAAATTGTAATTTTGTGATACTGGAGACCAAAACCAAGCCTCCTACATGCTAGGTACATACTCTACAACTTAACTACATCCTTGGCTCTTTTAAAACTTTTCAAAAGGGCTTCAAACTCATGATCTTCCTGCTTCAGCTTAGACAGCAGCTGGGATTAGGTGGGTACCTTTGTGTCCAGCTGCCAAACTGTCTTTTGAAGTGGTTTCACTATGTTGCACCCCTAACAATGAGTGAGCATTGTCCCTGCCCCCAAACAATCAATGCTCAATAAGCAAGGGCTTAGGAGCTATGTGCTGTTTACAAACACACTCATACACAGAGACCGAGAGACAGGCAGGCGGCAGGGATAGAGGGAACTCACTTCTGCTCAGGTGCCTTTATCACACACACTGCTCAGTCACACAGTGGCTCAGGGTTCCTGCAGCCAGCAGTGTGACACTAGTTTCATGCCCCCACAGTGTCCTTATTCTGCTATTGCTGTATAGGCTATCCACAGCCATGTAAGAGAACTCGCTGTCTTCATTAAACTGTGAGCTCTTTGAGGGAAGGGGCCCATTTTATGTACTTGAAAAACAGTCTCGGAACTTTACTTACGAGAACTTGCGTTTGGGTGGGCACAATGTATGCAGGTAACTGCTGTTGCCACCACAAGCACACACACTTTCCTTGCCCTCATTGCCCCTGATGGTGTCTGTAAATGCATAGTAAAGCCTCCTAGGCACAGCTGCTAGCATTGTCCCTCAGTCATGGCAGAAATCACAAGGAAAAGTGGCAAGCTTTATCGTGTGCTTCAATGAAAACTAAAATTCAGTGTGTACCACTTCCTCTCCAGAGTGAAGCATTTTGTCTGCTGTTTGTGAGTCCATGTTTAATGTGCATAATGACCATCTTCATCAAGGGGATTGGATCTGGATATAATGCTTAATTCTTTTCACGCCTTCTGGAGAACAAAGGCTTTTTTTGGGGGCTGGGATTGAGACAGAGTCTAGCTATATAATTCTGGATGGCTTTGGCCTTGGGTCCAGTCTGGCCTTCAACTAGAAGTATTCCTCCTACCTCTGCCTCCCAAGTACTGCATTTGTAGCTGTGTACCACATCGGGCAGTGAAGTGTTTTAAAATCCTGACCAGCTACCCTAGCTATCTTTCTTCCCCACAGATGCCTGGGACCCACCCCTCTCAGGAAGGTGTCCCCAAAGCCCAAGTGGACCTCTCCTAATCCAGGTTCTCCTAGGGGACATGCTCTTCCCACAATGACTCACAGACATATCTTCACTCATCACCGTGCCTGAACTATCTACTACAAGAGCATGGCTCTACAGGGGACAGAGCTTTTCTTCTTTGTCCACTGTGGGCACAGTGGGCTCTGCCATAGCTTGAGCCGCTCACATTGCCTGAAGGCCATCAACCAGCAGATCAAGAGCACTCTAAGCATGAGTCACCGAGACAACGGCCTATACACATAATCACTGTCAAGTGACTGATACGTGATTTGAAGTGTGCATGGGGGGCAGGGTACAGCGTGGGCCACAGAATGCTGTCTTCTCCAGAGCACTCAGCTGCACCTCCTGTCTCCCTCTCTTCTCTGTGGAGCCATCAGCAAGCTCCATGTACAGGCGGAATAGAGCATGAGCCTGAGGACCTGCTGGCTGAAGAGAAAAAGGGATGGAAGGTGGGTATTCCAAGGGAAGGAACTGCAATGCCATCTGCAAGTTTAGTTAAGCTTCTCAAGCTAATCTTGCAAAGGTGAGGAAAACCCTCTCCTTTCCACATGAGAGCCTGGGTCCCCCACCCACACAGGCCAGGCTTGGATCTCAGCTCTGTCACTTTCCCTAGGGTACTGTCAATCACCATGTCTTTTCGGCCTGTCTCTCCTTATCTATGAAAGAGGCTACTAATACATACTCCCGAAAGTCACTACCAGCTACCATCAATTCACAAATTGCTTCACATAGCTCTGGGACACAGCAGATGCCTGTGACGTGCTGCCCTCATTTCCATTCTTGTTGCTATTACACACACCACCTTTCACACATCATGGGAACCACTAGTCCCATCTGCTCTTCATAAACTATCCCAGGAAAGAACAGAACTGTTCCAGACAAGACAGAGCTGAAGATCCAAGTGTGGTTGGACACAATAAGTGAGCTTATCTCATGGTCCCTTGGCTGAGCTGAAGTTCCAGGTTCTAGGTCCCTGAGCCTGGATGTCTCTTGGTCGGTCCAGGAACAGGGAGGCTTTGGCTGTGCAGTGCTAGGTTGTGTGAATCTGGTGGGGATCTGAGGGTCAGATGGACCCCTATGGGATCAGCCAACCCCAACTGCGTTCTGTGTGGCAGTGTGCTGAGCAGTCTGAGCACCTGCACTTCATGCCATCTCTCCTGCCGTCCCATAACACACAGTTTGGGTGGAACAAGCTGCAAGCTCAGCTCCTGTTCCCTAAGGAAGAGACACTGTTCTCAGCATGATAACCTGGGGTGTAGACCCAACTATCCTCTCAGCCTGGACCTGTGTGACTGTGTGAGAGGAGCCCAAAATGGCTGGGTGCTGTAGCCTCATAGTATAGCCGCACTGAGGAAAGGACTCAAGCCAAGTGGTCTAGTTCATGGTCAGTGACTGCCTGGAAGTGTTTCAGTTCTGCTTTACCATCTTGGGACAAGGGAAAATGGGCAAAAATGAGTATGGTAGCACTGTAAAATCCACAACCCAGTGTAACTGCAGTGGACTGCTGTGCTTGAGGGCCAGTGGCTGTCCATTTCAGAGAAGGAAGCTGGGCTCTCTGACAGGTGGGCTGGGTGCTGTTCCTGAGCTGGAGGACAGAAAGATGATCCTGAGTCAGGAAAGGGGGAGGAGAGAGGCTTTTGGGCGACTGTGTCAGGCACATACCTCTCAACTTCTGCAGACACCAGCTGGCTGGGGGAAGGGAAAGACAGATGGGCAGGCAGAAAGAAGAAAGGATGTTCGTGGTAGTGGAGGAAAATGGTACAACAAGTCTGATGGAAGAAGCCTTTCTGGGTTCAAAGAAATTAATTTAGAAAGATTCCCATACAAAAATAGCCACTGGCAAACCCTCACCTATTTATATCACCGACCAAGATCACTATCAGCAGCCAGGGCTGAATCACCAGACACAAATGTGGTCCTCAGATGTATGGGAAGGTCTCTAAAGCCCGCCAGAGCAACTGAGTCAGGGAAAAGCCAGTACTGGCACAGAGTGTTATCCTTACATGCAGCTTTTACTTACTGAAATACAGTTCCTGAAAAGTTGGCTCTCAAATGAATTAATGCAATCATATTTTCCTAGTGAATCACATTTTAAAACTACAGATAGATTGGGGAGGAGTGCTCTCCCCCCACCAAAGGCACCAAAAAATAGTGCGTATAAGACCAAGTAAGATTCCTACTTGGCTCAGCAAATGTTAAAATGTCACCCATTTCAAAGGCTGTTATTAATGCCTACAACAGGCACAAATGTCAGCAATGCCCATGCCTGTGATGTGTGAGGAGTGTGTACCAGGCCTTGTGGGGCTACTGGCCTGAGATTTTGAAGAAAAAGACACAGAGCACTCCTGGTGCAGCAGACAGCCCCCCGTAAGGTTCAGATGGCTTCTGGGTGAGGGGCTGGCCTGGCCCTTCAAGCACTATCTGGGTTTGGAACAGCTCTGCCTGCCTCCTGCCAGCAGAAGCCAGCCCAGTGGCCTCTGAATACTGCTTTTCAACTCTGCATTTGTAAGCTGAAAGCTGTGGTCTGGGTGGAGCTGCATAATAACTGCTTATTTATTTAACTAACTTAAAAAATATATAATGAGAGTTTTAATAAGATATGAAGAGTGAAGGTACTTCAAGCTCCCTGAAGAGTTAAAGGCCTGGATGGCCTAAGGGTTGTTATTTTAAACTCTGAGGTGTACTTGCTCCAGGATCTGTGTGGGGAAAGCTTGCCTCCTCCTCTGCTGTTGTCCTCAGCATGCTGGTCACTAGGAACATAATCACCCCCCAAACGTGCCTGCTCCCACAGGCAGATCTTGTGTGCTCAGCTTGTGAAGTTGAGGCAGTGTGGCTCAGTGCCTGTTTTGACACTGGCTCTGTGCTCACCATCTGTGTTGTCTGCAACCACAGGCACAGCCACAGAGCTGGAGAGCAGGAGCTCAAAATGTGTGGTGTGTCTCGGATGCTATCTGCTCAGGACTGAGCCCACCATGGGGTCTGTCTCACTAGGGAAGCTCTTCCTGGTGAAACCTGCCTTAGCTTGGAAGCTCTGTAGTGTCAAAATAACACTACAGTTTTTAAAAAATTAAGAAACAGGCTGGGTGTGGTGGTAAATGCCTATAATCTCAGCACTCACGAGGCTGAGGCAGGAGGATTGTTGTGAGTTCAAGACCAGCTTGGGCAACAAAGTAAGCTCACAGCCAGCCTGAATTGCACAGAAAGACCCTGTCTCAAAACGACAAAAACAAACAAACAAAAAATATTTTTTGTTTTAATTGCAATGAATCAAGCTGGGGCAGCAGGCTGCTGTGTGCTATGTCCCTTCTTCTCCCTGAAGGACTGCATTTTTCTATGAGTGTGGTGCAGGGCCATCCAAAGAGATGTCTTTCCACAGTCTGCCTCCTGCTCTGCTCCCTGTGGCCATGGCACTTGCTCCTGGCCAGTGGGAGTACCTTGGTGAACTACGAGGTCATGGCTTTTCAAGCCAAGACTTTCTCTCTGCTTCTCTTTTCCCCTTCATGTACTTCAGAGCAGAGTGGTGGAGCCACCTGGGGTCCCAAGACCTGCAAGGGTTCCATGCCTGGGATTCACATATACATAAATCTGGATGGGAAGAAAACCATAACTTGAGTTTTGTTCAGTTCTGCCTGAAATATAACATCTCCTTTAGCTACAACACAGGAAACAAAGCACAGTGCTATCAGCAGTATCCATGCTATTCCCACCAACAAAATGACTGATATCCTCCTACTACATCATGCTTGTAAACTATCTTAAATACTCATTACTACTTCACTAGAAGTAGTAATCAAATAATGACTTGATACATTCAAGCAGTACATAGGGCTGGCCAGATAGCTCAGTAAAATAAAGAGCCTGCTTAGGCAGAATGCAGCAGCTGGGGTTTGATCCCCAGCGTGCCATGCTGGCTCTGACCCTGGGGTGCACCGGGAGGGAGACTGAGACTAGGTGTGGTGGCATGCGCCTGTAATCCTAACGCTTGGGAGACTGATAAAAGGCGAATTGCTACGAGTCTGATCTACATAGTGAGACCCTGTCAACCCTGAAGACCCTGTACCAAATACATAAAAAAAAAAAAAAAAATCAGTACGTATTAGTACGTCACAAATTTGGGTTCTGAAAAATGATATTTTAGTGTAATTCAACGTAATTAATTTCTTTTGAAAGTATGTATTATTATTTATTTTATGGAGACCAGGCTGACCTCAAACTCATGGTGATCCTCCTGCCTTAGCCTCCTGAGCGCTGGGATTATAGGTATGTACAAGTGTGCCTAGCTTATAATGCTGTGTGTTTTAACTTGTACCTTTAAGAACTTAGTTTTGTGAGCCAGGCATGGTGCCACATGCCTGTAATCCCAGCACTTGGGAGGATGAGGCAGGAGGATTGGTGTGAGTTTGAGACCAGCCTGAGCCATAAAAGTGAGCTCAAGGCCAGCCTGAACTGCATAGCGAGACCATGTCTTTAAAAAAAAAAAACAACTTCATTTTGTGAAGTGGATCTGGGCTCCATCATGCTGCCAAAGGGACTCATGATGCAAACTGCACTATCATTCTTTGCCTCAGGAATGGCAAGGCCATAACATGACATATGTCCAGGTCTGTGGGTGGCCTTCTCAGTTACAGCCCTCTGGGTTGGCTCTGGACCAGCCAAGTGGCAAGAGGCTTTCAAGATCTGCCAGCACAATAAAGGAAACCAACATTTCATTTAATTTTAATGAACGTAAATTGACATACCCACATGTGCCTGATGGCTACCATATTGTAGAGCACTCCTTTAGCCAGTCACTGAGGGAGAAATGCACTTCTTTTTTTTTTGTATTTTAGGGAAGGGTCTACAGGGTGTTCATAGTCTCACTACTAGACTGGACTTGTAGTAATCCACCTGTTTACAGCCTTTCAAGAGCTGGGATTATAGAGGTGCACCACCACACCCCATCTCAATTGCCATCTCAATGTGCCCCCTGGGGTGGGGCTCGCAGGTGGGCCCAGGGATCATACTCTCGGACCGTGCACCTGCTTGCAGGCACTTAAATCCGCGGAGCTATTTGGCCAGCCCTTAGAAGGGTACTTCTATATTGTTTGAACTACTGTACTTTGGGGTCTCTCTTGTACAATATTCTGGTGTATACTTTAACTAATATAGACACCTACATGACAATAAATAGAAAGAAAAGCACATTTGTAGAGAAAACCTCAACAAATCTTAAAAAAATAATTGAGACACAGATGGGTCCAGTCATTTTCTGTTCACAAAGCTTTCCAGAGTATGTGATTTTACCTGATAACACTAATCACTCTGTGATGAAGACTGCCCTAGTTCACTAAATGACTTTGCTGATGTCCCCAAGATGCCAGTCGTAAGCAACTCTAGGTCTAACCATCACATGACGTGCCTTCCTGTGACCACCTCCAGAGTGCAGCCAGAAGTGAGCAGACACACAAAAGCCCAAGAATTTAGCTCCCAGCCCTCACATTATCATCTCACTGTCTCTGGGACCTAAGTCTGTCCACAAAGTCCTTTTTCTGGCTTTAAAGAGATTGGGTCCTGCAGATACCTGAACTTCCCTAATTTTTGACCAAATTCTCCTTCTTCTGTAGTCTGTTTAGCTACATGGACTCTTACAGGGGAAGTGCTGGTCTTCAAACCTAAGTGGGACTCAAGACGATACCTTCTTAGCCAACATTACTGCAACAGTCACTTCAGTGCCAGCTTATTCTTTTCTTTGTGCCATCAATTACTGAGTAATCCTACTACAGAACAATGACTAAGGATAGTTACAATTCTGTCATGAATGAAAGGTTAGTGTCCTTCCTGCTAAATACAGGCAGCAGAGGGGGAGACACTGGTGCTTAAGTGGGGTCCCTGCCATAGTTCAGGCTCTCCACAGACCAAGCTGCACACAGTGTCCTGCTGTCTGGCAGTCTATGCCTGTGAGTACAGCTAGCCCTACAAAGCTCCTACTCAGCCTAAAAACAGCCTGTTCGGTTCTGCAGTCCCTCTTTTATTTTGGTCTTTTTGAGAAGTTTCTACTTGATAACAGTTATATATAAGCATATGGGCTGGGGAGATAGCTCAGGGGTACAAGTGCCTGCCAGGAAAGTGCAAAGTCCTGAGTGCAATTTCCAGTTCTGAAAAAAAACAAAGAAAAAGAAAAGATATATATATATACACACACACAGATCAGTGTGAGTTCAAGACCAACCTGGGCTACAAAAACAAGCTCAAGGCCAGCGTGAACTACATAGGAGACTCTGTCTCTGTCTGTCTGTCTGTCTGTCTGTCTGTCTGTCTCTCTCTCTCTCTCTCTCTCACACACACACACACACACACACACACACACACGCACAGAATTATATATAAGCATAACTTGAAAAGCCAAATAATTCTAAGGTTTGCTTTGAAAAAACATTTCCCCAACATCTGTGCTCCATAGAAACTCAATGCTTCTAAAATATTTACCTCTGTATTAACATATCTGGGCTAAGGATCTAGTTCAGTGGTATAGCACCTTCCTGTCAAGTGTGAGGTCCTGGGTTTGGTTCCTGGTACTACTCCCTCTCCCAAGAAAATTCCCCAAAATATTTGACTGTCTCGTGTTTCTGAGACTTGGTCTGATAAACCAGTTTCCATTTTACTTGGGTAAATAAGGATTTAGCTCACTTTCACTGCCACACCCCCACATTTTCCTATCCTTGGACCTAACTGTAACTGTGGTGACAGCACCATCTGATGTGGACATTATTATGACTCTCCAACTGCTCTAGCTAGGACAGCCCTGGAGTATACAATGATCATAGTGCTTACCAGCTGTCTTTGTGGTGCCAGGAATGAACCTGGCTGGGCCTTGTGTACATCAGGTAAGCATCTACTGCTGAACCCTTGCCACTTTTTTCTTTTTTGGTTATTTGTAGATAGGGTTTCACTTTGTGGCCCAGACTGGCCTTGAACTCATGATGATTCCCCCTGCCTCAGCTTCCTGAGTGCTGAGATTATAGGTAAGTTTCACTTGCCTCCTGGTGTTTTCAGTCTGCTGTTTCTTTCTTGTACCATGCCATTCTCCCTGCCTTAAACTGTTTTTTACTTGTTGCTGTCTTTGTTTCCCTGGACCTACTGATAATGCAGTCTCATAGGGTGCCTTGGTCTACCTGTTCACACACATCAGGCATTCAACACCTTCATCCTCACCACATCAGCCAGGTCCAGGACTGGCCCTCTTGCCTCGGTGTCCTCAGGACTTCAGAGCCTGGCAGCCAGACAATGCCTCCACTTTATTTCAGTTCTGAAAGTCATCCTGAGGAGCCTTGGTGCTGGTTGATTTTCATTCATTGACTGAGGCAATTGGTAGATTCCTCATGTCTAGAACCTAGGATGTCTCAATGCTGGGAGCTTTTCTTTAATCCTTTTTCTCTGACCTGAAACTACTGTTTGGATGTTGCACTCCTAGCTTTGTCTACTAACTTGCTTAACTTTTCTCACCAGTATTCCATTTCCTTGTCCTTTTGCTTTGGTTTCTAGAATATTCTGAGATTTGTCATCAGATCTTTCTACTGGACACCTCTTTGGGGAGCACCTTGCTCCCAAGTCACTATGCCTCCTTCACCTTCCTGAGGACATGGAGATGATGCAGTTCTTTTACATTCAATGTATCTTTCTGTTCTCCCACTGTCTGTCTTATTTGCCTGCAGGTTTTTTTTATTTTCCTGGTGAGCTTGGTTTTTGTTCCTGCCAAGGAGGAGGAGCTGTAGTCTCTAGTACCTTCTCTGCAGGGCCAGCTGACATGTCATACAGAGGCAGCGTCACCTCCTCTTGGGCTGGACGTGGTCTGTCTGCCGGAGGGTGTTCCAGCCATTCATCCTGCACCCTAGGAAACTGGTGGGGTAAGTTCTGAAGCGCTAGCATGTGTATGGCTAAGGTGTGAAGGGGGAGTTCACCATGCTCCTATTTCAGGCCCAGATTCACACTCTCCTTTCTAATACATGGAACATCTCTAACTGCCAAGTCTTGGAAGAGCTAGGACTCTGTAGAAGATGCCTGCTCTCTCTGCTAGCTGGTCCAGACTTTAACCTTTCTGTTGCCTATCTTTCCAACTTCTGTTGCTGTGTTTAATCTCCTCATCTCATTGTTTTTGAGTTCATTTTGAAAACTGAATTTATTATTTTGGACAGGATCTGAATGTATATTTCAGGTTGGCTTTGAATTCACTATGTAGCCCAGGCTGGCCTCAAACTCATGGCGATCCTCCCACCTCAGCCTCCACAGTGCTGGGATTACAGGCATATGCTAGCATACCTGACTCAACTGTCTCAGAGTTTTTAAGATACATCTTTCCTATCATCTTAGGAAGCTTTAGGAGAGCTCAAAAGTAAAATGCATGTGCCTGGTCATAATTTTTTTTTTTTTGAATAATATTCACATGGCTCATGGTACAAAAGGAAGAGAAGAAACAAACTCTTCCTCACAGCCTTAACCCTTATACTAGAAGAAACCTGTGTTTGCAATTTCTGTTGTCCTTTTGCAGCAGTAAGCCTGTCTGTATCCTTTTAGATGTGGCTCTGTTGTTCCAGTACCTGGTATGCTGTGCTCAGGGCTTCTTGAGGAAACAGATGTGCAATGCAGGGGCCTGGCTCCTCAGAGATGACTGGTAGTTTGTTCTTCAAGGTTCCTTCCATCTGCTTCCCTGCCCTTTCCTGTCTAGAGTGGCCCTGCATGGCCTCAGACCTCAAGGAACAACCTCAGGAACAGCTGTTCCACCTGCTTTTAACCTGTTCCATGAGAAGGCACTGGTACCTCATTCTCACTGGGTGTGAATGAGTAATCACCATTCTTCCTCGGAAACAGCTGAGTTTTTACAGGAGATAAAACTTAAGGACAAAGGAATTAAACTCTTGTGACTGTCATGGTAAGAGTCAGCCAGAGGAGCAGCTCTGTTTTGCCAAGATATGCTGTGCGTAGGACCTGGCAGACCAGGAAAACAGGGTCAGGCCGGGGCAGATGCTCAACACAAGATAAATTCCACACCAAAGGAAGAGGAAAGAGCTGTCTCTGAATGGAGTGCACAATAAAGCTAGCATGCCAATCAAAACATTTTCATATTCAAGACGCTCCTAAAATAGAAAGAGAACCATTTTCCATCTAAATGATAAAGATGCCCGAGGCCTATGTGTTAGGAAACATTACAGATTGATAAATGTACCATGAAGTAATCTTAGAACATTACAGAATGAAATACCCATACTTTTTGTCTTTGAAAATGAATATCCAGAACTGAGGGTGGTGAACTGGGCCTATAATCCCAAGCCCACCTGGGCTATATAACGATACTGTTTCACCAAAAAAAAAAAAAAAAAAAAAAAAAAAAAAAAAAAAAAAAAAAAAAAAAAAAAAAAAAAAAAAAAAAAAAAAAAAAAAAAAAAAAAAAAAAAAAAAAAAAATCCACAGACCAAGACAGTGAAATGCTGACTTGCAGTACATCTATCACCCTTATCTTCCTGCCATAGACAATAAATAACAACAACAATAATAAAATGCTGACAAAATATGTAACATCACCATGACCAGGTGCTGAGAAAAACCATCACAGGAAACGAAGTGAGTTATGTCTAGAAAACTCCATGGCATATAGCCCCACAGCCTATAACTCCCTCCTGGGATGCAGAATGAAGGGTAAAGCACCTACAAGCCTGGGAGAAAAGTCTCTGCTGGGAAACTGCAGCAATGTGGAGACTGAAGGTATCATGTAGCACAGAGGTATGGGGCAGGTAACAAAAACATTTAGCTGAGCTTCCGGCAAAGTAACCCTTAATACCCTCAATCACACTGCAGGAGCACAAGAATGCTGAAACAGATGTACTTGACAAGGCTCCCCAGGGCTGATGAGAGTCAAAGCAGTGTCCCATAGGTCAGCTGCAGTCAGAACAAGGCTGAACACCCAAGGCACAAAGCCCTGCAAAACAAGGCCTGTATCCTTCACCAGTCCTGATGCACAGCACATGATAAGCACTGCAAAAAGTGGCCAATGATCAAGAGCTACTGTAGTGACCTGGAGAACAGTACAAAAGACCCAAATGATTGATTTAGTGCACAAACATTCCACGCTAGCTGTAACCTCTATGTCAAAAAGACAAACTCACTGGACAGAGAGAAATTGCAACTGGGATTTAGCTAAGATTTAAGAAAAAATTTCAGAACTTTTAACAACCATTTAAGATGTTTTCTCAATTTGTATTTGTAGGAACACATGTTTACAGCACGTGATGTTTCCATCGCTCATGTGGAGTTGGCACACATCCATAACGGGTCTTCATGCCCTTACCCATCTCTCTCCTCCCTCCCAAGCCCCCTTCCACCCTTGATCCCCTATCCATGTGAACAAACCTATCTCCTTACTTGCTGTTATCTTTTATTTTGTCTTTATTCAAATTTTGGGCTTGAGATTAGGAACTCATCACTGGATGGGTTTAGCAGACTGAGAATAGTAGCAGACCTGACTAGTGAGCCAATAAACAGTTAACAGTAAAACAGAAAAGCAGAGAAAACACCAAAGAACATGGTGTACATTTGGGATGGGAAAAATTATCAAATGTGCATGTAATTAGATGCTGATAAAGGAAAAATAAAATGGGAGAAACCTATTTTTGAAAATATCTGAGTGCACATGCGTGTGTGCACATACAAGTAAAACGGAGTGGGTTCTTCACAAGATGCTGTGGTAAGTCAAGTCAACCCACAATATACACCCAGGGAGTCAAGAGCAATAGGAAGGGCCAGCAGACTAAGTGCCTGCTTAGGCAAGAGCAGGTCTGGGGTTTGATCCCAGCACCATATGCCACACTGGCCCCACCCATGGGCTCAATGAGTCAGCCACCTAGTCAGGGTATGTTGGTACCTGCCTGTAATTCCAGCACTGTGGAGGCTGAAAACAAAAGGCTCACTACAAGTCCAAGCTGGGCAGTGAGACCCTGTACCAAATACATTAAGAAAACCCATGACATCAAGATCCTATTAGGTGAACAAAACTGAAGAGAAATCCTAATTTCCTCTGGTGAAATGCCCTGTGAGTCATATAAAAGAGTATTTAATAGAATGAAGACACCAAAGGCAGATCTGGTAGGTACAAGTATGAGTCTAGGAGTGAGGACATGGTTCCAGGGGTAAATACATAGCTATGTCATGATTACTGATGGCCATGAGGGTGACAAACTTCCTGGGGCTTATTACCTAGGCAGGAAAGAAATACATCTATGGCAAGAAAGAGTTGCCAGGGAAATGCAATCTGCTGCTTTTAAGATTTCTGCATTAGTTTGTTGTGATAAATTGTAACAGGTTAATTTTGAAATATCTGAGATCTTAAAAATCCTTTAAAAGAGCTAATAGGATAAGACAATGTTTTAAAATAATTAAAAGGAAATCAAGGAGAATAGAATAATGGAAGAAAAACTGCACAAATCTAGGACCAGCAAAAAGACAGTACAATCTGACAACACCGAGGGCTGGGGTGCAGCTCCTAGGAACACACAAGAGAGGGGAAGAGGGAAGGAGGAAGAGAGAAAGGGAGGGGAAGGAAGAGATGATCTGCTTCTACCAGTGATTGCATTAAATGTCAGTGGAACAAATAAGCCTGTTAAAAGACAAAGATTAAATAGTAGATGGAGCTACTAAGCTATCTATAGGAGATACAGCTAAGTATATGCTGTTAACAAGAATACACTTTATTCATTCTATTTTATTTGTGTATGTGTGTGGCTGGCTCAGCACACCCTTGGGGGCAGGGTTGGCACAGTATGTGGTGCTGGGTATTGAATGGTCCCTGTGTACTTGCCTAACCAGGTGCATTAGATGGCTGAGCTATCTTGCTGGCCCAATAATATACTTTATTTATTTTTTATTTTTTGTATTTAGTATAGGGTCTACAGGGTCTCACCCCAGCTGCTGCATCTACCTAAACTGGTGCTTTAATCTGCTAAACTATCTGGTTGGCCCTCAAGAACTGAGGGTGGCGAACTGGGCCTATAATCAAGATATGTTGAAAGTAAATGTTTTATATAAATCATAAAGATATTTAAATGGAAATTTCTGCAGTTACATTAATGCTAGATATAACTAGAGACATTTCATGATGAGACAGTCAATTCAATAAAGATATCACTATTTTAAACATGTTATTTACCAAATATCATAGTTTTAAAATAAAACAAGGGGCACCAGGAATTCAGCTCAATGGTATAGCACCTGCCTTGCAAGTGCACACCAGGTTCTCAAACAAGGTTCAGAATAAAAAGATAAAGACAAGTCTAAATGAACTGATAGAAGTACTCTTGTCTTTGCCAAATAATGTATGCACACATCTGAAAGCTCTTAAGATGAAGGAGACTAGCAAGTCAGGCAGGTGACGGGTCCGAGTAGCCCACTTCAGTCATTCTAGCTGGCAATGAGTCTGTATGCAGGTAGGTGAGGGACTGAAGGAACAGCCACATCTATTCAAGGTGACTTAACTGTTATGTCACGCATCTAGAGTGGGAGGTCCCTAGGGTCCGCTCTCTAGGAAGTCCTGGGGGACCTTGTACCTCCCTTCATATACACCCCTGGTTCTATTCCAAAACCTTCCTCATGCCTCTCACTCACGGATATCCTCACTATCTCCATCTTCTGCAGTGATGAGGCCTAAGAAATGGGGTACAGGATGGGAGGAGGAATAGCAGTGGTCCTCTGAACTGGCAAATCTGGTGGGTCAAGGAGCACCACCACCCACCAACAGGTGTTCAGAGGTTGGAGCATTAGTAGATAAAGGCACATCCAGTCTGATGGGGATGAGTGGATCAGAGAGAAGGGGAGCCCCCTCCACTAGCTCCTGGAAGTTGGGAGGGATTTCAGCTATGGGACACCTCCCTGCTCCCTAGATTAAGAGCAGCTCCAATGCAGGTAAGCTGGGCCCATGAGGTATATGATGGTGAGATGAAGAAAAGGATGCAGGCTGGAGGTTATGTGAAACCCCACTCACCAAAGTACCCAACTACTCGGGGGAAGACAGCTCCCTGTTTTCCAAAGGGCCCTTAGGCAGCTTGCTGACAGAGTCAGCCTTTGGTCCTGACAGGGAGTCCTCTGTACAGGGAGTACATTCCAGGGGAGGCCACTAGCTGCTCTGAGACTCTGCTCATGAGGTACAGTCAGCCACAGTCACTGGTTGCCAGTCTCCGACACCATTCACTTCTCAGAAACTATTTTTTTTAAATTGGGGTCGCTAAAATATACACCTATATTTTCTCCAAAGGTTTTAGGGTATTAGGTTTATGGTTTGCTTCAAGTTAATTTTTCCAAGTGGTGTAAAGAGATCAGACTTTGTAATTTTACATGTGGATAGAAAGCAGTCACAGCATCATGCTTCATCTACTGAATTATCTTGTCTGTGTAATGAAGAGATAATGACAGGCCCATCAGTCCGGTTGCCACAGTTTCGGCAGTGGTGGCTTCAATTACAATATTGGGCTCTGACTCCTCTTCCAGGCTGTTCTCTGTCATGTAAGGCCCATCAGGCTCCAGGCCTCCATCCATGACAATTCTGTCTTCTCAGTGTAAAGGCAGCAGAAGGAGTAGTGCCTGGCACTCAAGGAAAGTATTTCTCAGGCTCTGAGTCAAAAACAGGCTCTAGTTTAGATGTGTCCAGTAGGCTGTAGGGGTTACTGTCTGGATCCTTCAGCACTGAGATAATAGATGAAGAGTTGTATTTTGAGGTGGATTGGTTTGAAGAGTCCCCTACCCTGGCCCCAAATTGGCCATTTCTGGCTTTCTTTCAGGTTGGGGGATCCCAGTCACAGGCCCAGCTCTATTGGGCTCCTCTCTCTTCTCTAACTCAACTTCAGAACCTGTGGACAAGTCTGAGCTGGGACTATCTGCAGAACTGCTAGTCCTGGAGATAGGAGAGGTAATACTCTAGTGCTTGGGCACTGCTGATATTCTCTTGGGTGCCAACAAATATGAAAGGAACCATTCCTTCCTCCCTAGAGTTCTTCTTGTCATTATCAACTTCAACATGGAACCTTACCACACCAGATTTATCTATAATCTCCTGGGTAACTTTTCTGCTCTTTCCAATCCCTTTGCCAACCAGGTTCCTGGGTCTTATACAGAGTCCTCAAAAAATTCTAGGTAGCTTTGGACTTGCTGGCATCCTCCGAAGTCTCCCCATAGAGCTGGAAAGTACAGGTCTCTTCACCCAACTTAATAGTGGTTACCCCGGGTAATTTTTGAGCCTGCTGAATGTTGCCACCATAAGATCCAACTGCCAGACCCATCAAGTTCTCTTGCACTGTGAACTCCTGGAATGCTGCTGCCAACTGCTTGCTAGTTTCCAAGGTTAGTAGCTTCTTCATTGTGGGTCATGAGGAGCAGTTTGAGGCAGAGGCTTCAAAAATGCATATCACCCAGCAGAGATGCCCACTTCACAGGGGCTTCTGAGCTCGACAGAATAAAGAGGTCACTATCTGTAACACTGAGAAAGACACAATTGGCTACCAATGCTTTCTTGAACTCTTCATGGATGTTTTCATTAGAGCAGCGGCAGAGAAGAATAAACATTCAGACAGCAGACTGCAGTGAAAGGTTCAGGAGAGAAACAATCTAAAATTTTTTTAATTGAATAAACTTGGGGTTCAAGTTTGCTGTGGTTCATGTGCTCATTCAAAGAACAGCAGCAATAACTTGAGATATGCAAAGTGATATACTCTCAGGATTACCCATTGCATGATTATGAACACAGACTGACTGGGAACAAGGACAAAAGAACAGTTTGAGGATTTAAAGGGGGACTTAGTTGGTATGAATGCACTTCTATACCACATGAAACCTAAAATGAGAATATAGCAAGACACAGGCCTTGCTTCAATTCCCTACCATCCAAGGCTGTTGAGTGCATTCCTAAACTCTGGGGCTCTTTGCACCTATGTAGAATACCTGAAGTACCACTTTACACAGTCACAAAGTAAAACACTAAAAAGATGCAAGCCAGCCTATGTTTCTGCTAAAGCAGGCTAACATACTTTTGTGCTGGCTGATTTAATGTCACTTTTTAAAATTCAGGTTCTGCTATGGAAAATTCAAACACACAAAAACAAGAAAAATACAATGAAATTTTATGATTACCCAGCTTTAACATTTACTAATATTTTGCTGTTCCTTTCAATAGCTGTTCATTTTTCAAAGAGGACTTAAGCATTATATTTTTGAAACTGATTAAAACATTTTTAATTAACAGTTTTGCTATGTAGGTTAGGCTGGTCTTATCTTACTGTGTAGCCCATATGGCCTTGAGCTCATGGAGATCCTCTTGTTTTAGCTTTCTGAGGCTCGGAGTATAGGTGCATGCTACCACACCTGGCGTGATTATATTTTTGATGGTACTGGAGATCAAACCCAGGGCTTCACATGCTAAACATGTGCTCTTACCACTGAGCTATTCCTCTAGTTCCTAATTAATTGTTTTTGGTTTCTGTTTTGTTTTTGTAACACAGATCTCCCTATATTGCCCAGGTCAGTCTCAAACCTGTGGTCTACAGTAATTTTCCTGCCTTACAATAAACACACCTTAGTACTGCACTGCCTGTTTTCACAGTGCACACCATACACACTTGCTAGCTGCTTCACACTCTCATAGACTGGCACTCCTGGTTGTCTGCACTCAGAGAGTGTGAAGCAGTATCTTATTGTTGCTTTGATTTTTGGCTCCTTAATGACTAATGATATTAAGCATCTTTTCATGTAATTACTGGCCACCTACACATCTTTAGATAGAATTGACGTAAATATTTTCCATTTTTTGACTGGGCCATCTTCTTTTCTGGATAAGTTGTAAGGGCTCATTATGTCCTGAATATCATCTCTACATGATACAGAATTTACAAATATATTTTCCATTCAGTGGGACATCTTTTTACAGTCTTGACAGTCCTTTACAGAACAAAAACTTTAACTGTGATAATGTATACTTATTTCTTCTTTTGTTGCTCGTCGTACAACACCATTTACTTCTCAGAAACTATTTTTTTTAAATTGGGGTCACTAAAGTATACACCTATATTTTCTCCTAAGGTTTTAGAGTGGAGTATTAGGTCTATGGTTTAAGTTAATTTTTCCAAGTGGTATAAAGAGGTGAGACTTTGTAATTTTAAATGTGGATAGAAAGCAGTCACAGCATCCTGCTTCACCTACTGAATTATCTTGTCTTCTTTGTCCAAATTGAGTCACAGCCGTAGGAGCTCATTTCTGGACTTACAGTTGTAATCCACTAACCTCAATGTCTGTATCCTTTTGCTAGTGCCACACCATTCATAAACCATAGGTTTATAATAAATTTTGAATTCAGAAAGTGAGAAGGCTTGAGCTCTGTTCTTCCTGTCTAGGTCTGCTGTAGTTGTTCTAGGTCCCTCCAATTTACCTATGGTGTTCTGAAATCAAGTTGTCTATTACAAAGATGACAAGTCTTCAGGATGGTGGTCTGCTCTAAATTCTGGAATTCTGACATGGAATATGTTGAGTCTGTAGACTAATTTTGGGGACATACTTCCATTTTAATAACATTAATTCTTCCAATCCATGAACAAAGTATGTCTTCTATTTATATTATCTGTAAGTTCTTTCAGTAGTTTGTAGTTTTTAGTATAAAAATCTTGTATTTCTTTGTTAAACTTATTCTTTAGTATTTTATTAATTTTGATGCTACCACATATGAAATTACTTTTTAAGTTTCATTCTTAGATTGGTTGTTGCAGGTTGTTTTGTGGATTGCTCAGGATTATCTATATACCAGATTACTGATGGAGGTAGCTTATCCTCCTGTTCTGTATGAATATTCTATGTTTCTTTTTCTTGTCTGACTGACTTGGTCCTATATTCTTTAGCTATAATCTTTTTATTTTGAGGGTTTACTTTTTCTGGCACAAAAAGGTATCTGTCCAGATCTTTTTAAAAAGCCATTTCTTCCAGGTCTGGGAGAAATGAAGCCACACTTATGATCAGCATCTCAGATTGAAGGCTGGATTCTATAGCTGGAAGGTGGTTTGCAGACTCAGTACCCAGGGCCCTTTCCTTGGTTTAGAAAAAGCTGAGTGTTGTCACAAGGACATGCTTCAGAGAACAGGCCTAAGGAGCTGTCTGTCAGCAAAGACTGTGAGATGCTGGTCTGTAAAGGTCCCAGGGTGACAGAAGAATCTTGATTTAGGATGAAAGGAACTATAGCCTTAAAATGCTAGTTTACCCAGGAACCAGGAGGCAGAGGTTGCCCCCCAAAATAGGTCCCTGTATCCAAACACAGAGATCCCTCATCCTGACTGCTGGTGAATGTGTGCCAAAATCCACACAAAGAAGCTAAGACACATGTGATGGCTCTCTACCATCTTTCACTGATGTTGATGTCCTTCATGTGCCTGAAATACTTGCAATTATTTACATGTAGGCATCATAATCCTTCGTTACACAATATTTTGTTTACCTAGCCCTAGGTATTAATATAAACACTGATATTTACTCTTGCTCTGACTGAAGCAGTAGAAACAGGCTGCCCCTGCCTACCATGCACTGTCAGTTCACTCCTGACCAAGGTGACCCTTGGAGTCCTTCCCTCCCTCCATTTCCCAATACCCCTGCCCACTTCCTGTCTACTCAAAGAACTTTCCTCATCACTGAGGCATCTTTCTCAGTTTCTCTGTGTAACATGATTCTCTGGTTCCCCACATCTTTAGGATAAAGTCCATCCTAAGTGTTCTATTTGGGTTACTTTTCTTATTACGGAGACAAAATCCTCAACACTCAAAGTAAAAGGAGGAAAGGTTTATTTCAGCTTACAGTGTGTAGAGGTTTTAACCCACTAACTAGTTCCAAGGCAGCATGGCATGGCAGAGGGGCATCACAGAGGAGAAATAGCTCATGGTGGCCAAAAGGTACCAAAAGCAGCAAGCAACAAGCAATGTTAACATCCCTCTTTCTGTACCTAGTATTCCATTCAGGTTGCGCTTCCTTAGGGCAGGCAGCACTCAACCAGGAAGGGGGCTTGCCACTATCCATTCCCAGAACTATGCCAAACCCATCAGCAGACTAACACAGTAATCACACACCCTAGAGCCCAGAGTCACACTCAAGATCCAGATACCTCTGAAAAGCCCCACCTATGACCACATGAGGCTTTGACACAAAAGTCATGACATGCTCCCCGCCACAGTCCCAGTGACCTCTCTTAGCACCATCACTGCATATACCCCATCCTCCAGTTACCTGAAAGAGGCAAGATCTGGGCCTTTGAGTCTACTGCCCTTTTTGCTTATTATTTATTTATTTATTTATTTAGTATTTAGCACAGGGTCTCACTACACAGACTGGACTCCTGGTGATTCTGTTTTCAGCCTCCCAAGTGCTGGGATTATAGGCATGTGCCACAATGTCCAGTCTCAATCACCATCTCAGTGTACCCCAGGGGTGGGGCTGGCATGGTACACTGGGGATTCAATCCCGGCCCCTGTGCTTCTTTGCTTATTTTCTCCATTAAAATTTCTACCTTCGGTCTCAGCGGACTAAACCAGGGTTTGATCCCTGGTGTACTGGTCGGTCCTTGGGTGCGCTGAGACAGCGACTGAGATTGGGCATGGTGGTGCATACCTATAATCCCAGTGCTTGGGAGGCTGAAAACAGGAGAATCACAGGGTCTGATCTGTGAAGTGAGACCTTGTAGTTCCTGTACTAAAAATAAAAATCCCACATGCTATTGCCATACATTAAAAGGGTCCTATACTTGATAATGTTGTAAAGTGGACTTGGTTTAGTAGAGCATAAAAAAATAATGTATGTGCTATGTACAGTGGGGAAAGAAGTCTTCCTCGTCCCCAAACTGGACCCATCCCATCTCTGACACTCAATACCTATGGTGGGAAGCCTAAGGCACATGGCTGCAACAGGCTGTTGGTATCACTGAAGCCTCTAAAAGTTTGTCATTTCTGCTCTGTATCCTTCCACTTGACCTTTCAGGTGGCATTTTAAGTGGCCTTAGATAATTTCTTCAGGTATAAACTGCTAGATCTCCATCCTTCAGCACCAGAACACTTTCCTACTATAAGCCACAAGCTCTGTTCTAGCAGGACACTAGACTAAGTGATCACCTAGTGTCACAGCTCAGATCTGCAATGTTCCCAGAGGCCTATGTGGTAAAGGCTGGGTGCCCAAAGTGGTACTGCTGGGAGATGGTGGAACCTTCTTTGATAGGTGTCCTCAGGTGTGAGGGTGTGACCTGGCAGGGGGTATGGGATGCTGGCCCCTTGTTCTTCCTCTCTATGTCCCCTGGATCATGTCAGCAGTTTTGCTTTGCCATAAGCCCAAAGCCAGGGGTTATATGATCATGACTAGTACCTCCAAAGCTGTGAGGAAAAAAAAATACTTCATAAATTAATTACCTCCAGAGTTTTGTTACCATCCCAGAAAGGAGACACACCTCTGATAGATGAGATCAAGAAAGAGGTGGCCTTTCCAGAACAGGAGGAAGAAATCTCATTTGATTTCCTGGGCCCAGTTGCCCCCTGGGCTAGTCCTGTGTCTGATAATATTCAGCCAAGAGACATATGTCGCCTGCATATTCAGGCTTGTAAAGCATGGCTTGCCAGGAGGACAAAGAGGTACTGAAACAAGGGAGGACATCATGAACTAGGAGCATCTCCAGAAGCAGTTTTTCTTCTCCCCAAGAAATTTCAACCTTAAGAGGTCTGTGATAAAGCCCCTGAAACTTTTATCTTGGAGAAAACCAAACTAAAACAATAAAACACAACTGTAGGAAACTTGATTATATCACTCTTCTAATTAAAAACTCTAAGTAAATCAGTGTGCTGGCTCTCAGATAAGTACTCACACCTTTAAGCATAAATTACTGAAGCAGAAAGAGAGCCCAACTGTTGGCCCACACATTGTTCTGAGATGGGCACAGGGAGCAAGGAGGAAAGGGATATTCATGCTGCAGGCCAAGGGTGTCAGGGCTGGGAACTGATGCTGGGCCTGGATGAGCACTGCTAACAATGCTGAGAGCTTGGAAAGGACTGAGATGCCTCTCATCATAAAAATGGATGGATTCAAATAGAAATGCACTAGAACATCCATGATAAAAACAAGATGTAGGTTCCTAAAAAAGATAACAATAGGAGCTGGGCGTGGTGGCTCACGCCTGTAATCCCAGCACTCGGGAGGCTGAGGCAAGAGGATTGGTGCGAGTTCGAGACCAGCCTGGGCTACAAAAGTGAGCTCAGGACCAGCCTCAACTGCATAGTGAGACCCTGTCTCAAAAAGACAAAAAAAAAAAAAAAAAAAAAAAAAAAAAAGGTAACAATAGGGGCCCAGGGAGACAGCTCAGCATCTAAGTGCCTGCCTGGCAAATGCAAAGACCTGGATTTGGTCTCCAGTAGCACATGCTATGCTGGTCCCAAAAACCTAGGCAGGTTGTGTCGGCCACTGAAACTGGGTATGATGGCCCACACCTGTAATACCAGCACTGTGGAGGCAGAAACAGGAGGATCACTGTAGGTCTGAACCGCATAGCGAGACCCTGTACCAAACAAATAAATATATAAATAATGATGATGATGATGACGATGATAATAATAATAATAATAAAGTTAACAATAGAACTACCAAATGAACCAATAATCCTACTTCTGGATACACATCTAAAGGATGAAACTGCTATGTGGAAGAGATGTATGAACATCTTTGTTTACTGCAGCACTGTTCACAGCCACTTAAGTGTTAATCAGCTGATGAATGAAAAAGGTAAATATGCCACAGTGGATACCATTTGGTCATAAAAAAGAGATCCTGTCATTTACAAGAACAAAGATATAACTAGAGATCCTTATGCTAAGTAAAATTAGCCAGCCACAGAAAAACAAGTCCGGTGTTGTCTCATTTGCAGGTGAAATCTAGAAAAGTGGATTGTATAGAAGCTGACAGTAGAATGTGGTTACCTGAGACTGAGGATGGAGAGACAGTGGGAGCAGGGAAAGGCTGATGGGGATGAAGTTCCAGTGACAGAGGAGTGAGAGGCTCAGAGTTCTGGAGCATGGGAGGGCAAGCAGAAAGAAGAATAATGCACTGTATGCTCTACAAAGCTACAAGGGAGGAGTTTGAAATCCTTTACTATATAGAAATGATAAGTATGCAGAGATAAATATATTTAATCTGGTTCACAAACAATGATGTACTCATGTAAAGAAATATTACATGGTTCCTCATGCATCTGTACCATTTTTATGCTTTCATAGATCAGTTAAAATGTAAGTTTAGAAACTATCTTTGAATGGCAAAAAGGAAGTCAGGGCAGATTTGAGCTCTACTGCATAATTTTAAAACATGGAAAGATGATAGTAGATTGTCCAGCAAGACAACACACAGGCAGGAAGAGTTGTGTAGCACTATGCTGAGCACCATAGTGTGTGGGTGTCTTAAGGGGGGTCTTTTTAGGGTTCTCCGAATTCCTCACTGTGTCCTTGCTTGAGTAATGTATGTGGGTTTTGTTAGACAAATGTGGTGGCTTCCAGGGGCTCTGAGTGCCTTCTTTATCTTGGCTTCCTGCTCTCATCTGCAAGAACTCTTTTCTTCTGAATCAACCAGCAGACCAGCTTTGACCATTACAACTACCTCTGTGATGTCAAGAAGCCCCCAATTCCCACATGTCCCACGGCCCAGGGATATGTGGTAACTGGTAATGTGACTTGCCTGGCATCAGTGTCTTTTGGGCACAAGGTCTGGATCTTGAGGTGAGTCCTTTCCCACTAAACTTTTCAGACCCTGGGCTCCACCCAAGGGACCAATGGCTTGGGCACCCACTCCTGGAAGAAACCTTTAGGGACACCTGATCCTTGCCCTGGATTCCAACCCTAACACCAGGACTCTCTCTGGGGTCAGGATAGATGAATTATTTATTAGAAGTACTCCACAGCAATGGTTTCCCACGGGTCTGAGTCACAGTGAAAACAGGAAGTCTATACCTTTTTCTCCCAAAGTCCATCCCATGTGCCCACCTCCTTCATCCAGCTGTAAAAACGCCCGCATGGACCCTCCGCAGAGCCAAGGTCAAAGGGCTCTTTTGTGCAGGGTGGGGTGCCTGGGTACAGGAAACATGTGGGGTGACCCAGCAGAGGCGCCAAGGAGATGTCCCTGGGTCAAGCATTGCTGTACTTTACCCTAGTGCAGCAGGACAGTGAAAATGAGCACAGGTACAGAGATGCTTTTAAGAACTCTCTCTCTCTCTCTCTCTCTCTCTCTCTCTCTCTCTGTATGTGTGTGTGTGTGTGAGAGAGAGAGAGAGAGAGAGAGACAGAGACAGAGAGAAAGAGAGACAGAGAGAGAGAGACAGAAAGAGACAGAGAGACTGAGACAGAGACAGACAGATGAGGATGGGGTGGGGAGAGATAGATAGTGTGGGGGGTAGAGATAGCTATAGGGATAGGGATAGAGACAGAGACAGACAGAGAGACAGGATCTCATTACATAATCTAAGGCTGGCCTTGGATTCACTATGTAGCCCAGGCTGGTCTCAAATTTATGGGGATCTTCTTGCCTTAGCCCCTCAGTACTGGGATTTCAGGTATGTACCACAACATCCAACTAAGAACCAAAACATGAGCACACAGTACAAGACTCAAAAGCTCTTGCCCTTCCATTTCTGACCTCCAGCCAGTAGGTTCCCTGGCAGCTGTGTGGCTGCATCCCATGTATTTTCTATGTCCAGTCTACCCAGCACCAGCACACTTGTGCGCACACACACACACACACACACACACACACACACACTTTATAAAATCACACCAGGCATACTCCATGTTTGTGTTTCTTGTAGTAATATTTTTTTGTTTATCATTTGAAAAATTTCACACTGGGAAAAATTTTGGATGAGGACACCATATGAATTGGCAACATTTTGCTACATTTCTTTCTCTTAAAACATGTTCCTTTTTTTTTTTTTTTCCTGAATCACTGAAAAGTACTGTGTACCACATACCTTCTGGAGCTGGTGGCCCTTGGGGATCACTGGGGAGATTGGATCTCTCAACTGGGGGCAGTAGGGAGGTGTCTGGTCACAGGGGCAGCCTGGTACCAAGGAGGGCTATAGAAAATTAATCCTGGAGGAGAGTTGAGGGGCTGGAGGAACAAGTGGCCAGAGAAGGTGGGTCTTGGAGTCGCCTGCAGTGCAGAAGGCTGTGCTGACACAGGAAGACGTCCACCCCTCCTGCAGCAGCAGTGCTACCCACTGTGTGCCAGGCCATGCAGGTGCCATATCACGGGCTCCCCATAAAGGGTGTGGCCCCCCTTCATCATGCCAGCAAAACTGCAGCTTGCTGGTTTTCTTTAGTAGCACACTGACTCATTTTTGCAGAAGTTCTGCTTTGGGACCACAGCCTTGGTTCCAGGAAGGTATCAAAAGTTGGGGTGGCATAGAATAAGATAAAAATATAGAGGGAGGAGTCAGGAGGCCCAGAGTTAAATCCTACCAAAGACTTGCTGGTCTAGGCTCCAGTTATTCACTCTTAACCTGATGGCTCTGCAGCCTGAGATGCAAGGAAACACACAGTCTCCAATGTGGGCTTGCATATATTCAAAGAATCAGGTCATGACTTTTTGTGTACAGGCAGGGCAGCCAAAGCTGCAGTTTTCACAGTGCATGCCAGGATATTCATTTATATCAGCAAAAGGCTCTGCTGATATAATTATTAAATCATTGTAATCTGGGCTGCTGTTGACCACTGTTCCTCTAACAGCAGTGAATGTACATAACAGAGATATGGAGAACCATCATAGCTTTTGGGTACCAAGGTTGCCTCTAGATTTACAGTAAACTCTGCATCTAAAATGCAAACAACTTGGGGCTGGGGAGATAGCTCCGAGGCACAAGTGCCTGCTGGGCAAGTGCAAGGTCGTGAGTTCGAACCCTGGTCCCACAAAAATAAAAAAAAATAAAAAAAAAATAAAATGCAAACAACCAAATGATCTCTTTTGTATCTCCCACAACCAAGCTCTGTGTAACCTGCATCAAGGACAAGGGGGGAAGGGAGAAATCAAGATTACATATTTAGAAATTAAAAGAATTATAAACACAGTAGGTTTGTCAGAGATGACATTAGAGATGATATCATGCCCACTTTATTATGAAGCCAAATATAAACAACTATACTTCTGTTTTCCAGCCTGGAATGTGTGACAAAAATTCAGCCCAAAGAATTGCCTTAGAAACTTTGCTCATGATTCATACTCAAAAGGGGTTTGAATTTACTGAGACAGCTTTTAGAGCTCATGACAGTGACAGGATTATGAAATGTTTGGGCTTGGTAAACAGTAGTGTGGGCATTCCCTAGAATTATTTACTTAAGCTATTTCTTTTTTGCAGTGCTAGGGATGGAAACCAAGGCCTTGCACATGCTAGGCAGGTGCTGTGTGACAGATCCAGGTCCCCTGTTAATGTGTCTCGATAGCTCCAAATTGCCTTGGTGGTGCTGGATAGTCACAATGTAGAGATTTCAGCAACCCTGCAAGGACCACCAGACACATGGCCCCTAGCAGCCTCCACCATACTCCTGTGTGACAGATGGGCTGCAGTTGCCTTCCAGGGAGGGGAACAGAGACAGGGTGGGAAGCCTTCTCTTATCCTTGGGAACCTTGAGGGTCACTTCCCTCAATGAGCTTGTGCAAACATGCTCTACCTCCCACAAATCCTGCAGGTCAGGAACCTATTCAGGGATAGGAAGTGACTGAAACCTCAGTATGAAGAGAGTGCTGCGGTGAGTGCTTGGAGCCAGGGCTGCATCCTGTTTAACTTGGCCTCACCAAAGCCAAGCCCTTTCTCTGAGTGTTTTCTTAGTGAAAGAGTGATAACGTCCTTCTTCCAACAGCCTTTCCTCCAAAGGAGGCATCAACCTCCAAGCTTTTTTTTTTTTTTTTTTTTTTCAGTAGGATATGATCAGGACATTGATCACTGAGCAGTACTGAGCCTATGACCTTTGGGTTGGTTTTCTTCCCAGCCAACAACTCATCTTCTATTCAAGAAGGTTCTGCACAATATACACAATATAGCCTCCAGGCCAGCTGTCAATGTCCTTCAGTATCTCCAAGGGTGGAGATGGTAGGAGAGCTTGCCACATGGCTTCTGGCCTTTGTTTCAGCACTGTAGCTCTCTGGGCCCTGCTATCTGCACTGGGGCCTTGCTGGTTCTCAGCCTCCTGTCATGGGCTGTGAATGCAGTCAGGCCAGGGCCAGAGGTAAGCTGCATCACACTGTGCCTGCCATACCACCTCAGCAGATTCTTGACAGTCTCTTTGGATCCTGAGTTTAGTTCTCTTTCCTGCTTGGTATCACTCGTGAACTTTCTAGATGAGCCAGCTTTGTCCTAATCTAAATCATGGATAAAAATGCAGGAATGATGGTTCTGAAGACTTAACACTTCTAGTGTATCTCCTTCTCCTCCCTTGAGGCCATGAACTATGCTTTGTGCTATGCTATGCATAGAATAAATGTTTTTCCTTATATCAAGTTCTGCCCAACACCAAAGCATGGTACAATCCTATCTTCACAGTCCTGACAGAACCTGTCCCATGCTCTCTTGCTTGTTCATTCATGTCACCTCCTCCCCAACTCCCTCCTCTACTCTCTCCTCTGCCCCTCAGAATTCTGGGAACATAGTGCTGCTCGAAGAAACAGCAAACACCACATTATTAGTGGCTTCTTTTGAGTCTGCTAATACTTTTTTTAGGCTCTTGTGAGCCTCTCCTGGTTGGCTGCAAGGCTGGCAGGGAGAAAACACTACATCAGGCAAATGACATCTGTGAGTCCTCTAATTTCTTATTAGGCTCCAATGTTAATATAATGACAGTTCCTTGAAGATGTCTTTATTGTAGGGTAGATTTAAGCTCTACTTCTAAATACAAAGGTCATAATAAGGCAGTACACATAGAATGGGGCTTCTGTGTCTTTTCCTCCACCATCCTGCCATCACCTATGACAGCTCAGAACATGCAGAAGGGCCGGGCGTGGTGGCTCACGCCTGTAATCCCAGCACTCGGGAGGCTGAGGCAGGAGGATTGGTGCGAGTTCGAGACCAGCCTGGGCTACAACAGTGAGCTCAAGGCCAGCCTCAACTGCATAGCGAGACCCTGTCTCAAAAAGACAAAAAAAAAAAAAAAAAAGAACATGCAGAAGGGACACAGTGGGGGCAACTCTCCAGAAGGCGTCCCCACCCAGAAGGAATTCAAAATAATCAGGGGAAAAGACGTTCAATCTTGAGGGACATGGGAGAACAGGATCTGTGTGCACATGAAGTGTGTCTAAACACATTCTTGTTCACACTATGAAGCCTGGAACCAACAGGCTGGGTGTCCCCTTCAAGATTAACAGAAAAAAAAATTAACAGCAGAAGGGTTAAGATATCTCCTTCCCATGAGTTGGCTTTGCAGGACAGAGGCACCAACCTCTTATTTTATTTTTTTCTCAGTGCTGAGGATGAGACCCAGGGCCACATGCCTGTTAGGCAAGGGCTTTACCACTGAGGGAACTACATTCCAAGCCCTAATTTCACACTTTTAAATGCTCTTACATAGGACAGGTGGGGCTGAGGAGTGCAAGCAGGTAGATGCAGCTCATCTATGGTTTGCTTAACAGGTATTTTGGGATACTTCCTGAAAAAATGATGAAGGAAGTTCTGAAGGAAAAGGAATGTTCTTTTTCTTGCTCTGGGTGCTATGTACAGTTGTCAAAAAAATTCAGCAGGCTATGCACTTAACAGTTTCAGCATCAATTACACCTAAGTGCTGTCCTCAGGGAAGAGGCTCCATAGCAGGACTGAAGGCACCAGTGAGCCTCATGGCTCAGGGCATTGAGAGGGTCTTGCTCCCTTCTATCTACCTTCTATCTACTTGTAGGGGAGGTGGCTCAATCTCACCACCAGCCTCCCAGCCTTTCACATATCAAGGTCTAGCTCTCATAGATACCTGATGCTAGGGCAGAGGGTCCCCTGGCATTAGGAGGAGCAGGGTAGAAAGGGGACAACCACACACTGCACTAGACACAGGTCTGTTTGAATGAGAGGCTTTCTTCACTGCTGGTCCCAGGTTGAGGGACAAGAGGTCAGAAGAAAAGAGACTCTACAGCTAGGGGAAGGCAGCAGGTGGAGGAGAGAATAAGGCTTTGAGATCTAGTGTCCAGGAGCTTGAGCCAGCCATATCCCCACAACTGCTGCGGGTACGCAGCCTCTCCAGCTCTAGGATCAGTGTATCCTGTCCTGGGATCCCAGCTCCAAGGCAGGCAGCACATGGAGAGAGAGAGGCGAGCACTTGTAGGAAGCATGTGCAGGCAGCTGTGTTTCCATACACTACTCTGCCCATCACCAAAGGCTCCGGGGCTATAGGGACAGCATATGTGGCCCATCTCCATGGTCTCAGCACAATTCAGCAGGGCAGGCCCTCCTCCCACTCCCAGAGAGCAAGGATAAAGGGCAGGCCAGTGCCCATCCAGGTGGGGGACATCCCCCAACCCTAGCACCAGGAGCCAATGTTATGTGACTCAGAAAGGGAGAGCCTTCCTTCATTTCTGTTGCAAAGGCCAATCACTGGTAGCTTAAAGAAAACTTTGATAATATTCTGTGAGACAGGGTAAGAAAAACTGAAGTAGCTAAACAGGAGACAGAGAATACTAATTTTGAAATTGTACTTTTAAGAAAAAACTAGCTGTAGGACACAAAGATTACTCAAAGTTACAATGCCTTTTTCTCTTCTAGGAAACTCACTCCAAAAAACTTCAAGGGTCTCAGAGACATAATAAGCCTAATAATTAAGATCTGGGCTCGTTCATTCATTCATTCATTCATTCATTCATTCATTCATTCATGTTTGACAGGGTCTTGCTATGTAATTCAAACTGACCTTGAACTCACTATGTAGCCCTGGTTGCTACTGAGCTCATGGTGATCCTCCTGCCTCAGTCTCTCAAGTGCTCAGATTACAGATGTATACTACTAGGCTACATGGGCCTGAGTTTCTTTCCTGTGAGTTGCAGTCCCTCCACAGAATTGTACCCTCAAAGAAGTACAGTGTGGCTCTGAACCTCAGACACTGCAGTAATACAACTTAACCTCACCCACCACCTGGGTGGCCCAACAGACAGTAGGAACACATATTTCTCATCGCTCATCTTTTTTTTTTTTTTTTTCTCGGAACTGGGGATCGAACTCAGGCCCTTGCACTTGCCAGGCAAGCAGTGCTTATTCTACAGATCTATCTCCCCAGCCTCAACAAGGTTTTGCCCAAACATAACCCCAGTTATTTAACTTTTTTTTTTGTACTGAGGATTGAACTCAGGCCCTTGCGCTTGCCAGGCAAGTGCTTATTCTACTGAGCTATCTCCCCAACCCCTCATCACTCATCTTGAGGACACACCCAAGACAACAGAAAACCCCCCCAACCCCAGAGCATAATCTGTTTCTCTATTCTATGCGGACTTTTCAAAATTCTGGCTAATAAACAGCTTTATGCCTTTCATTGGTAGGTCCTGAAGATTGATTGTTTCTCTGTCACAGAAGTCACCTACAAGCTAACTTATGGATGTAGTAAGTTGAGGTCCCCATATCTTTTTTGTTGTTGACACGAAGAGAAATCTGAGATAATAACATGCTATTATGGTTTATGCCTAGTTGTCCCCCCCAAAGCCTCATGTAGTCATTGGGCGGGGACTTCCATGAGTCACTGGGATTATGTGTTTTAGTACTGATGGGATTATTGGTCTGAGTAGGGCTGGGACTATGGGTGTGGTCTAGGGTGGATAGCCTAAGGCAGACAGTCTGATAGGAATATAAAGAGAGATAGAGAGACAGACCGGAGCTATTGCTCTCTGCTGCCCTGTTTGGTTGGCTACCTCTGGCACCATTTTGTTGCTGTTCCACCACCATGAACTGGATACTCTCTGCCCTGTTCCACTCAGCCTTGGGCCAGCCGTATATGGACTGAAATCTCCACAAACTGTGAGCTAAATAAACCTTTCCTTCCTTCATTTTGAGTGTCAGATATTTATCCCAGCAATGAGTAAAAAGTAACTAAGACACCTGCTTTGTAAAATGTACAAAGCCTGAAAGGCCAGGTTCCAGTATAAGTCACATATGTTTAAACTCTGCTGTGGGTTATACATGTAACCTATAACTTATATCAAATACTTTCAACTTTAAAAAATCTCAAGAAGATATATACATATACAAGCATTCAGGGGCCGGGGAGATAGCTCCATGGCACAAGTGCCTGCCTGGCAAGTAAAAGGTCATGAGTTCAAACCCCAGTCCCACTAAAAAAAAAAAAAAAAAAAAAAAAAAAAAAAAAAAAAAAAAAAAAAAAAAAAAAAAAAAAAAAAAAAAAAAAAAAAGCAAGCAAGCTCGCTCAAGAAGGGCCAGCCAGATAGCTCTGCAGACTAAGATGCCTGCTTAGGCTGACACAGGGACCAGAATTTGATCCCAGGCAGGCTGTGCTGGCCCTGCCCCCACGGTGTGCTGAGACAGTGAATGAGTGCCCATGGTGGCCCATGCCTGTAATCCTAGCATTTGGGAGGCCGAAAACAGGAGGATTACTATGAGTCCGATCTGTTTAGTGAGACCCTATGGACCCTGAATTAAATACACTAAAAAAAAAAAAAAAAAGGAAAAAGAAAAAGAAAAAAAAAAAAAAGCTCAAGAGCCCTATTATTTTCTTTTTCTTTTTCCTTCTTTTGAGATAAGGTGTTGCTGTTGCCTATGCTGGCCTCAAATTCACCATTTGCCCACTTTAGCCTCCCAGAGTCCATGCTGAAGAACCTTCTTTTTCATGGTGGCAAATGACACCTAGGAAAACCTATTTTAACCACCTTAAGTGTCCAGTTCAGTGGCACTGAGTACAATCACACTACTGTACAAACACCATACCATCTACTCCTTAACTTGTTTATCCTCCTTGACTGAGGCTCTCCCCAAGTCCATTCCTATCCCTCTGCTTCCACAGAGCTTGGTTCAAAATATAAGCTCAGGAATTACTTAGTGAACAGCACTAAAATTTATAGTCATAAAAAAGATGAACCAAATTATAGGAAGTGTACTTGTTCTATAACTGAAGACATGGGGCAGGAGATCTAGGAGTAATTTATGACTAGATTATGCTTCTTGATCATCTGCAAGACTTCTTGCACTCAGCTACACGAGCAGATGGTGATTATTCCTACACTGGGAGAAGAGAAGCCTGGCTGGCTGGGACTTTAGGCTGCCTGTGGAGCTGTTACTATGGACAGCCTTGGCCTCCCCTCTTTGACAGATCTGTGTGACTTGGCAGTGATCATGCTATGGAAATTCACCTAGGAGCCTAGACTTGCAAGTCCTGGTGAGCAGAGATTTCATGAGTCTTCTGTGACATTTCCAGTCCAGAGAAGAAGCAAAAGCTTCCCTTGGGGACTTCATGAGACATCAGAGACCCAGAGAACAGGACAAGGCTCTGGACTGAGTTCAGGATGCCTGGACAGGTGGCCCCCTCAGCCCGGGATTTATTACTTGTTGAGGTCACAGACCCTCAAATGGACAGGGGGAATATGACCAACTTTGGTAGTGGGGTGAACCAAGATTTTGGAGGCTGACAGAAACACAAACATATACAAGTGACCAACAGGGCCACTGGCTAGCTCCCCTGGCCACCTTTCACTGCAGCCTTTCTTCTGTGTACACTCTGCTATCACTGGTTGGGGGTTTATTTTATAATTTGAGCTCAGCTTCTCTCCTTTCTCAGGACATGCCTTACTTTGGGCCTCATCCTTGGAATCAGGGCAGGGAAGGTGACTCCAAGCTGGCTCTAGCTCACGGATGCCATGCTCCAAGAGGGGACTGATAACCATCTGGCTTGGGAGTAACTGTGATGTTTGGATTTTGTGCTGGCACCAGGCTCTGGGCTCTTACTTCTATGCTGTCACACAGTGTGCAGCCATTCCAAGAACAACTCTGTAAAATGGAGCTTTACTGCCATGGCCTTTGACTTTTTGAGATTCACACAAACACAGCCATCTTCTTTTGCAACATTTAATTTAATTTAACTCAGTTCAGCTAAACAACAACAAAATTAGCTCTGAACCTGTCCATTTCCCTTTTTGAAAAGTGCCAGTCTTCTGTGAGTGTCAGTGTTTTGTGTGCTATTTGCCAAACTGTTATTTCACATATGTGAAAAGAAAGCTGGCATGGAGTCCGCATGAACTAAACTGCTGGCAGAGGGCGGGCTGGAGCTTGCCATTGAGAAGATTAGGTTCCCAAGAAACTCCTCCAGCAGGGCCAAGGTCCACAAACCAAAAAAGCATGCATGCACATGTCACTCAGAGAGAGAGAGAGAGAGAGAGAGAGAGAGAGAGAGAGAGAGAGAGAGAGAGAGAATCTGATTTCTGCCTGTTTTTAGGTAGCATTCTATTAGTGATTTAAGTTACTAGAGTGTAAATATCTCAGTTGTGCACGTTAAATATCTCTCAAATAGTAAGTTTACGTGAAAGACATAAATGGGAACTTGAGGATCAATTTTTTAAATTCATCTTCGGGCATTTCAATTTTCCTTATGCTCCCTAAATAGGACAGTCCTGAACTTCACCATAAGAAGACTGATCAGCCTGCCTTGCACAACAGCTACAGGAGTATGGGGCAGGGGTGTAGAATCTTTTTGTTGAAATGTTCAATTAGTTTTTCAGGCTTTTTTGCTATTTTAAGTCTGTTTTTCTGACCTTTGCCTTAGAACTCACAGACTCAAATACAGAAGCAAGCCCAGCAAGATGCAGAGGATTTTATTATCAAAACTGCTTTAAGTAGGCAGATTCTTAGAAGTGGTATCTGGAAACTGTGCTCCCTAGAGCCCCAGATTCTTCACCCTTCATTGGCCACACAGGCAGGGTGGCTTGCGCCACTCTCCTGGGAGGAGGCTTCTCATCCCTTCAGGGCCTGCCTACCCTTAAGGCCACATTACAAAGGGCTCATGTCCACAGGTGTGACAAAGCAATCATTTGAAAATCAGGCAGACACTTTTATACCTTAGTCTTATAAGGTGGAATGTTTCTACATGAGACATAGATTTACTTTGGAAAGCACTGAGGACTTTTACTTGTCTGCTATAGGGTGTGGCTACATAGTTTAGGCTGGCCTTGAACTCACTATGTAGCCCCAGCTGGCCTCAAATTCATGGTGACCCTCCTGCTTCAGCCTTCCAGAGTGCTGGGATTACAGCTGTATGTCACCATGTTTGGCTAGATTTTCAAATTCATTTTAAAAATCATCATGTGTTAATGGACAGATATTCCCTATTCCTGGATAGGCAGATCCAATATAGTCAAAACAGCTATACTTCCAAAACTGATACATAGATTTAATACATTTTTGATAAAAATATTAACAGCATTCTTCATAAAAATGGAGAAAACCAAGCAGGGCATGGTGGTATATACCTGTAATCACAGCACTTGGGAGGCTGAGGCATGTGGATCATTGCAAGTTTGAGACTAGCTTGGGCTACAAAGTGATCTCAAGTCCCAAAGAGACAGACAGGACAGACAGACAGACAGACAGACAGACAGAGACAGAGAGACAGAGACAGAGAGACAGAGAGGGAAAATAATCTCAAATTCATATGGAACCAGGAGAGACCCAGGATAGCAAAAGCAATCCTGAGTAACAAGAGCAAGATGTGAGTTATCACAATCCCAAACTTGAAGTTATATTACAAAGTTATATTACAAAGTTATATTACAAAGTTATATTACAAACAGCATGGTATAGGCACAAAAACAGGTATGAAGACATGAAGATCAATGGACTAGGTCAGAGGATGCAGAAATAAGCCCAAGTACATTCAGCTATTTGTTCAAAAGGGATGAAAAAGATATACTGGAGGAATGGTAGACTCTGTAGCAAATGGTCCTAGGAAAACTGGCTATCCACACAGAGAAGATTGAAGCTAGCCTTATTTCTCTTACCATGTATGAACTAAAATCAAAATGGATCAATGATCTAAATGTTAAAACAGAAATAATCTGCTAAAAGGTAAAGTAGGTAAAAATCTTGAATTCACAGGGATAGGCAAGAACTTTCTGGGAGAACTCTAGTTGCAACATGAAATAGTTCTGAGAATAACAGATGGGATTATAGTAAATCAAAAGGCTTCTGCACAGTAAAAGAAACCAATGGAGTGAAAAGAACATGCAGAATGTGGAAAAAAGTTGCCAGCTACATCTCAGACAGAGAACATCTCAAATGAAAAAATTCAAAAAATCAGACTCCTCCCAAATAAAAACCCCAAAGAATGGCCAAGCAAAATGAATAGACAATTCTCAAAAGTAAACATGGCAAATAAACACAGGAAGAAATGTTCAACATCACTGATCATCAGAAAAAAGCAAATCAAGGGCTGGGGAGATAGCTCAGTGGCATAAGTGCCTAACTGGTAAGAGCAAGTTTCCAAGTTTGATTCTTGGTACTTCATGCTGGGCTGGCCCATGCCTATAATTCCAGCATTGGGGAGGCTGAGATAGGAGGATTACTACAAGTCCAAACTTCATAGCAAGACCCTGTATCAGAAGAAAAGAAAAATGCAAATTAAAATAACATTGAAAGGGCCAGTGGTATAGCTCAGCAGGCTAAGTGCTTGCTTAGGTAAGCGTGCAGGGGCCAGGATTCGATCCCTGGCACTGCATGCTGAGCTGGCCCCATTCCTGGTGTGCAGAGCCAGAGCCCAGGTAGGGTGGCACATGCCTATAATTCCAGCATTATGGAGGCAGAAATCAGGAGGATCACTACGAGTCTGAGCTGCATAGTGAGACCCTGCATAAAATTAAAAAAGCAAAGCAAAACAACATTGACATCTCATCTTACCCTAGAAAGGAAGGTCATACTCAAGAAATCAAATAATAACAAATGCTGTGAAGGCTGTAGGAGAAAAAGAACCTTTGTACACTGTTGGTGGGAATGTAAACTGGCACAGCCCCTATGGAAATCAGTATGGAGATTTCTTAAAAAACTGAAACTAGAATTTCTACTTGATCCATGTACTCTTCTTCTAGATGTCTTCTCAAAACATTAAAGACATCCTACTGCAGTGATCCAATCACACCAGTGTCACTAGCAGCACAACCCATAACAGCTAAATCTTGGAGCCTGCAGGTTGTCAACAGATGGATGGATAAAGACAATGTGGTCTTTACACACAATGGAGTACTACTAAAGAGATAAATTTGAGCCACTTGTAGGAAAATGGATTCACCTTGAAGTGAAATAAATGCAGAAAGCTTCATTATTGCATGGTTTCTCTTACATAAGAAACTCAAAATATAAACAAAGAGCAAAATGAAAGATAACAGGAAGCAGGGAGATCAATCTTTTGCAACATGGAAGGGCACCAAGAGAAGGAGAGATGGGAGGAAGGGAGGGAGGAGTGGGATGAAAAAGCAGTGAAGCTGTGTTGGATACATGTGCCAATGCCCCACAAGGAATGTAAACATTATATACTGCAAATGTGTACTAATAAAATAAAAACCATGTGCTTCCCTTCACCCTTACAGTACCACCTATGTGGACAAATCAGTGTCTAATAGGACTGTTATCCCAGGACTCCATTTTCCTTGCTCTACTCACAGGATAAGATAACTCTGGCTCAGCCAATTACACTGTGGCTTTTCCTTGGCCACGGAAATCTGTCCAGGGGTGGGCATATGACTCAAGAAGACCAATCAGTGGCCTTTCCTGACTCTGACTTAGGAAAATTGGAAGGCAGATGTTTTCTATGGGATTTTCCAGGTTTGGAGAGAGGAGGTTTAGGGCTATTGATGGCCATGTTTCTTGTGACAGGGGAAAAGCCAGGAGCTTTATCTCAGAGTGCAACCAGAGACAGATGAGCTCAGCTGAGGGACTGAGGGTGAGTCTGGATGGTCCTGGATTCCAGTTCCTGACCCTAAGCTCTGACAACAGCAGATCTTCTTTTAATTCTGAGAACAGCTCCAATAACATTCCAGCTACTTCTACCAAGAAGTTCCCTCTTTATTCATGTTGTTTAAAGTTCTTCACAAGTAAAATAGTTCTCAGAGTAGGTGCCCATCTTAAGGTGATAATCACAGTATTGCTATCTTCTTTAGTGACCAGCAACTCTCCAGCTGTGGGTTAATAAATACTATTAAGGATGGCCTTTCAGGGGCCCGGCGGGATGGCTCAGTGGTCTAAAGCGCCTGCTTGGGAAAGCTTGGGCGGCTTCAGGGACCGCGGTTCGATCCCCGGCACCACATGCTGCGCCAGCCCTGCCCTCAGGGCGGGCTGAGCTGGCCATAAAAATGAGTGAATAAATAAACAAAGGTTCTGAAACAAGAAAAAAAAAAAAAAATAATAAAAAAAAAAAAAAAAAAAAAAAAAAAAAAAAAAAAAAAAAAAAAAAAAAAAAAAAGGATGGCCTTTCACATTAATTTCTATGTCAGGAAATAAATGCTGAAAAAAGCTCAGAAACAAATGCTGAAGTTTATAAATTCTAGGACTAAAATTTTACGTGTGTGTGTGTGTGTGTGTGTGTGTGTGTGTGTGTGTGTGTTAAAGCAGAATTATATGAATACACTGCTATTTGGCACTTCTTAGTACATGGAAAAGTGTATACTTACTACTGAATGTACTTATTATCCCAGGAGCTTACAGTACAAAAATTCTCCCATTTTATTTCATCACCACTGCTCACTGACCCTATGGAAGGAGAAAGGCTGAGCAGCAGATTGAAGAGGAATGAAAGAGAAGCTATTCAGCAGGCGCCCAAGTCTTCTGTCCACATGTTTACATTCAGCTTTTCCTCCTGCATGCAGGGCTGCAGAGCTCAAACATGCTGGCAGGTACAGACACGCTCCCTTTTAATTATCCCACCGAACTGCCGAAGTAAATGATTGCCAGCTAAATAATTATAATCAAGTGCCTATTGTGCATAACAATCATTTAATGACTGCCATCTAAAACACTGTAATAAAGAGAGCTTTAATGAAGAAAACTGGAAAGGCGCCAGGGTTTTATGGCAGTTTGCTTAAAGGGGAAGAGGGCCATAATCTGTAGTTAAGATTCAAAGAGGTCTTTAATCCAGATGCTCAACATTAAATAAGGGAGTGGAGTCATGTTTTGATCAAAAGTTACTGCATGCATAAAAGAAAGCAACATAAATGTTCTTTTAGGAAAAAGCTCCGGTAAATTATATTAAGTAAAGTGTTTGTGGCCATTTGCTTTGGAAAAAGAAAAAGAAAAAGAAAACCATCTGATTTTCATTTCGAACAGGAACACTTGGCTAAATAAAATAGATGGGAGTAGGATTTGATTTGATTTGTATAATGTCAATGAAAACAAAGTGAGTTATAGTTACATCTACCTTGTAGCCACGACCATGTTCTTCTACCGGTCCTATTTATTTTCCAGCCCCACTAGGCTAGGACTGCATCTCTGGGAAGTGGTAATTATATTTGAACCCAAAGTCTTAATTGAAGTGGCTGTGATGATCTCAGCTCTAGCAGACAGGAGTTCTCATCTAAGAGGAAAACAGAAATCTCTTCCTATAAAACTTCAGCTCACTGGCAGGGACTAGCTGGGCTGCAGCTCAATGTCTGTGAACACAATAAGACAGTGGTTCTTGAACCACAGCCATTGGGGTTCTACACCTTCATCTCAGCCTGGCCTCCAGACTGCTGAGCTAATGCTGGCAGAAAACTAGCAGCAACAGCAAGTCTTCTCAAGGAAGGAGGAAGAGGAAAGCAGAACCACCCAATATGTTCCCACAGGTGAGATCAGCTATGGGCTCCAGTGCTCCTTATGCCCTAGAGCAACCAAGGAGCAGGATGTGACCACCCTTCCTAGTGGGGCTTGGTGCCCAAAGAAACATCACCCCCACTCTTTCATCATCCTTGGGGTGATGCCTGTGCCAGGGCCTTGAGTACCTTGGGAAGCCATCATGCCACAGCTTCATTTTTATCCCAAGGCAAACAGACAAACTGTCCTGGTTCTCTTGAAAACACCAGAACACCCTGGGCCTGGTCTGGCCATGGGCTGTGAGATAGACAGATAGACACAGATATAATGAGGTTAGGGGAATCACCCTTAGTTTAGCTATGGTGCAGTACACAGACAGGCCAAGACAGATCTTCAGACACCACATCAGCTTAAAATTGACCGGCCAAAAGGTGGAGGAAATCAATTCTGACACCAGGACATTTTCCTGACAATCTAAGTTGTCAAACTCAAAAACGCAGAGGTGAGTCTCTAACAAAGGAACTTTTACTTAGGACTATAATCCGAAACATTCATGCACATGCCACAGTGGCCTCTGGTACCTTCACAGAACAAAAGAAAGCTTGGGTGTTTTGTTAGGAGACAAAAATCCATGCAAGGTATCAGGAGAGAAAGTATGTTCGCACTTAGGGTGCTCTGGGGTGCTGGCAAGCAGTGGTAGTTACTGGGCAAAGGTATTAGTCAAGCCAAGGGAGTGGTCCATCATGTGCCAGGCTCTGGGTTCCATCTCCAGCCATTTACCCTGCCCCCTCCCCAAACAGCTATTAGACTTAAGGGCATAGTTGGAGGTGTCATCATCCACTGCTAAGTAAACATAGTCCTAAAGAGAGGGCAGGCTGTTTCCTGCCTTGGTCTTTACAGCAGTCCCTGCAGCAAGTATCTCAGACCTAGGCATTTTCCCTTCCTCACCATGGCCTTGAACTTCACTTGAGTGGAATGTGACAGGAGGGACTCCATTTTGGATAAGGAGTACCAGTAAACTCTCATTTAAGAAGCTGCTCCTGCCCTGAAGACACTGGGGGCATCTGTCCCACCCAAGTCTCTCTGCAGGATTTTTCTGAAGGGTACCTGGTCTTTTCCTTCGTCCCTCAAGGTCACCATCAAACCCCAAGGCTTCCTGATGAATGTAGCAGGGACTGGCTGTCTGCCAGTTATGTGGCCCCCATGCCCACTCCTCACTTCTGAGCGCTCAGACCCTGCTGTGTCCACCTCATGTTCTTCTCTGCAGCAAGGCAGATGATAATACCAGCTAAGGTTCAAGGACCTAAGGAAAGAACACACCCAAAGCTCTGTGCTGCGGACAGTAAGAGTTTAGCGGCTGTGAACTATCATGGTTACTATCACTTTAGGAGAAAACCCAACTTCCTCAGCCAGGTCTGTGACAATGTCATGGATAATACAGCCCACCCTGCTTACTCCTCAGCCCCAACATCCTTGTTTCAACCACTCCAAACCCCAATCTGTTCCCCCCAGAGTATCATCACTGCTTGTCACTCTCCTGCATAAAATACAGCACAAGTGGGTTCTCAAGGCTTGGGAGCATGTCACTTGCCATCTCTCTCTTGCTTCCTGTCTCCAATATCACATCCCACACTATTCCAACTGGCTCTACTGGCCTTACCACCCCTGCTGCACTGGACGCTGCAGCTCCTGTGCTCTGTGGTCAGAAGCACTTCCATATGGGCCCTCACTGACCATGGGGTTAACTCCCAACTCTGCACTCTGTGCCTCCTTCTCTCACCGCATCAGGCCCTTCTAGCCCAATATCCTGCTTTCTTGTCATCATTGGGCTCATTATTGGTGCAAATTGTTTTTTTTCCTCTTATTTATGGAACTAGAATGCTAGCTCTGTAATGGCAGAAACCAGGTCTTCCCTGTCTTGACAACAAGATCACAGACGTAAAGTACACCAGGAAGGTAGCACTCACAGGATGAGTATGCCATGCCTGCCCCATGGAGCCCTGTCTGTTCTTTTTTTTTTTTTTTTTTTTTTTTTTTTTTTTTTTTTTTTTGGTACAGGGTCTCACTATGCAGATCAGACTCATAGTGATCCTCCTGTTTCCTGCCTCCCAAATTCTGGGATTACAGGTGTGCACCATTGCACCCGGACTCCATTGCCAGCTCAGCGCACTCAAGAGCAGGCTGGTGTGGCAGGTAGGGCTAGGAACCGAACCTTGGCCCCTGAACTTCCCTAAGCAAGTGCTTAGTCTGCTGAGCTATATGCCAGCCCTATGGAGCCCAGTCTGATCCAACAAAGGAGCAAAGACATTGACCTAGATGAGTATCCTTTACAGGCACTGTTATGTCACTCAGGTGTGCAGGGAAAAGGTCACAACAGTACTCCAGGCTTAAAAAGCAGGTGGCATCAGGGTTGAATACGTGCAAAGAAATTCAGGGCTTTCTGGGGTTTGAGAACTCAACAAAAGTCTTAGGAGACATAAAGGACAAAGTTCACAGCACATGAAACAAACCACAAATAAGTCCAATGTGAACTCAGCAGCAGGGTCACCTCTCATCTCAACTTTTCCTTTAATACAGATTCAGGCACTCCCAGCCAGGCTCAGACAGTAGTGAGTCTCAGAGGTACAACTCACCACGCTGAATCTGACAGCACTGCAAGCTACACACCACCATGCACAGTGCCTAGATCTCCCATGTAAGTCCATCCTCATTGCTGCCAGTAGCTCACTTTGTGTTCCTGACTTCAGGTTAGAAAATAGATCTCACGCTTTTCCCATATCCTGATGTGTGCAGCCTAATTCTTGGGTGGGTGATGGCCTCTCATGTCCAGCAGACTCAAAACTGAATCAAATTTCCTGCCTATTTGCATATCTTTGGTAAATAATGTGTCATCTTCTGGCTTTCCTTTGCCCTCTCCACAAATGGATACTAAGAGGAGTAGTAGAAGGGTGTACAAATGGGACCTGTCTGTGCTCAGCAGGAAATGTGCCCTGGATAAATCACGGTGACCTTTCTGGGTGCTCAGCAAGGTCCCTCTGATCAGGGACCAACACCTCCAAAACTGGTAACTTTGGGAAATCTTACCACTTTTTTTTTTTTTTTTTTTTTGTAATGTACTTATTTATTTATTTACTTATTTAGTTTCTATCTTGGTGAAAATGTATTTACTTATTTGGTACAGGTTCTTGCTACACAGCTTGGACTCATAGTGATTCTTCTGTCTCAGCCTCCCCAGTGCTGGGATTACAGCCATGCACCACCATACTTGGTTTCGGTGTTCAGCATGGTGCAGGCTTGCATGGCATGCAGTTCCAGGGATCAAACCCAGGTCCTTGTGCTTGCCAGGCAGGCACTTAGACTGCTGAGCTAACTCTCCACCTCCACCTTTCCACTTTTTAAATTGAATATCTCAGGTATCTGCTGTCCTAACAGAAACCTGACAAACATAGCACAAACTAGCGGGAAAACACAAATTATTAATTAAAAAAAAAAGACTCAAAGTGTCCTAATGTGTTTTTGTTACTCTTCATATAAGCAAATGTATATCTATATATCTATATATCTATAGATATAGATATATACAGATAGATATTGAATGCTCTGATCAAAGTAAAAGTGGCAGTTGGGGCTGAATACCAGAAAACATCACTGACTGGCAGAAGCAGTTATTGAGCATCAGAAATCACTGGGGAGCCACAAAAAGAAAGGCAAACTATGTAATCTGAGAGAACTCACACTGAGATTCCATGCTGAAAACCAGTGGGAACTTCATTATTCTCTAACACACCAGAAAACCAAGTCACTGCAGTAAGCAGCTCTGTTCATATCCTTCTATATGGCATCCTTGAGCTCTGCCATAATCATGATGGCCACCGGGCCCATCTCAAGCTATAGCAAAAGTCAGTCACTAAGAAAGCAGTGAGCTGCCTATCTTTGAAGATCCCATGAGGCTGGTATTTACAGAAAAAGGGCAATGTAAACCTCTTTCATGGATTCTGCCACACCAGCTGGGTATAGGGAATAACAAAAATACCATGAGGAAAAAGGGAATGAAATATAACCACAGTGGACATCTGGTGCCCTGTTTGTTCAGTCTGTGAGAATTGCAGCAGTTTTCTAATCATGTAGCAATTTCTCCCTGACTCTTGGGTCCCACAGCAGAGGTGCCCCCACAACCACAGTGATTGGGTGATAGTGGACCAATGAAGCGAGACCTTAGTTAGTACCTCTGTGAATAAGGCTCTCTCCTGAGGTGGGGGCTGAGTTTGCATATGTTGGTTCTGGGGCTACACCAGTCTCCACCAAGAGGTAAGAGTCTGCTTAAGAATGGATATTCACAACTGACATGTTCTACAAATGTGGATCTAGTAGTAGGTACCCTTGAGTTTTTCAGGGTTGTGGACAAACAAATCCATGTTTGCTTCTGTCTGTCTGAATTAGTGTTTAAATTCTAACCCAAAGAATTTGATGGAATCTTGTAGTTTAACACATTTGCAATAGGGGTAGAGTATGTCTCACTGCATAATGGCTTGAAACACCCATAAGGCAGCTCTTTATTAATTATATTAGTAAAAAGACCAATAAAAGTGATTCATCTATTTGTACCACCAGGGGTACAAACTGGACCAAGGGATAGCCACTCATGTACCCCTAATGATTCAAGCTAGTGGGAATGTGTTAATCCTAATGGAGTTGTCTAAAAGGAGGACTCCAAGCCGGGCATGATGGCTCACGCCTGTAATCCCAGCACTCGGGAGGCTGAGGCAGGAGGATTGGTGCGAGTTCGAGACCAGCCTAGGCTACAAAAGTGAGCTCAAGGCCAGCCTCAACTGCATAGCGAGACCCTGTCTCAAAAAAGACAAAAAAAAAAAAAAAAGGAGGACTCCAGGAAGGTTTTTTTTTGTTTGTTTTTTGTTTTTTGTTTTTTCCAGGAAGTACTTTTTTGAATTTTCTGTAAAAATAGGAGTTGGAATAGTTGAGACACTGGGGAACCTCTCCTTTCTCACACCACCTGAACAGCATTTGCTGATGATAAATAAGACAACTGTACAGTGAGATCACTGGGGACATAGTAGACTTTCTACTTATTTGCTCCCTGATTCCGTGTTTGCATCCATGTGCACAAGAAAATGTACAATCATCCACCCATTCAAAGATGTTCTTCTGAAGTGACGAAGAGGTGCATGGGTTAGAGAGAGATGGATACAGAGATAACCAGGAGGTCTTCATTTTCAAGGAGCACACACATGATGACAATCCTCTGTGACAAGTGGGACAGGGACTGGGGAGCCTGGAAGGCTGAGGTGGCATTTTCCAGGCACAGAGACCATGCACAGAAGAGTGGCAGGAAGGTGACAAGGCTGGTGGCTGGAGCTATGTTAGCTGCCTATCTTACCCTGAAGCAGAGGTTAGCCAGCCTCTGGGGTTCTACAGAGCACACCACAGCGATGCACAATTTGGACAAGCTGCTCTGCTTTTGCTGAGAACAGAACTCTCATCGGAAGAGACCAGGACATACACAGCAGCAACTATTCATGCCCCAAAGAGTTCTGCATCTTACAGTGAATGGAATTTTTGTAAGGACAGATCTCTCTCTCTCTCTCTCTCTCTGTCTATCTCTTTGTCTGCCTGTCTGCTGTGTCTCTCTTTCTCTGTCTGTCTGCCTGTCTGTGTGTCTCTCTGTCTCTTTGTCTGCCTGTCTGCTGTCTCTGTCTGTCTGCCTGTCTCTGTCTCTGTCCCTCCCTCCCTCCTTCTCTCTCTCTCTCTCTCTCTCTCTCTCTCTCTCTCTCTCTCTCTCTCTCTGTCTGTCTGTCTGTCTTTCTCTCTCTCCCCATAGGCCCAGAAGGAATGTATCCAAGCATGGGCCTCACAGATGGAGCTGAACAGAGGAGAAATGGACACTTCTCAATGGAGATATATCTGCTTGGGTGGCAGGGTCAGGTATACCACCACTCCCCCTTGCTGAGTGTGGAAATGGCTGGGACAGACTGTGATTAGAAAGTCAGTGGACTCAAAGGTAGGTTTGGGATTATTTTCCTTTCTTCTTAAAGCCAGATATTCAGAGGCATCTTGTTTCTTGACTTTCCCACCTTCTTGCACTGAGCTATCCTCTCACAAGTCAGAGCTCGATGACCAATGGGCCTAACTTAATTGTGCAAATGAGAAAACTCAGTAAGAGATCAGAGAGCTGTAGTGCAGAGCCCCAATAAGACCAGGCAGCTCTGAGCAGTCTCAGCATGTCTGCCCACCTACATGGAGCCTGGGTGCTGGAGACTGATGTGCAGAGTCAGCAGACACTATAGGGATATTTGAGGCTTGTGAAGGGCAGGGGTTCTAAACTTGTTCTGGACCGTGGAGGCTATCTGCTGAGAGACAGATGAAACCAACACTCCCAGCTACCTGTGATGCACATGCTGCATTTTGTACCTAGCCCCTGGGGTTTGCAGGGACCACATATCCCTTCCCTTCAGCCATCCTGGAGCTGCACAGGAGCCCAGAGCAACTGGTTCTTGGGCTTGAGACCTACTCACCCCAAGGCCAGTTTCCTCTATGCCTTGATTCCCTACCATGAAGGCCAGCTCTTCTCAAGGAGGATCTAACAGGTGACCTGGGACTTGAGAGTCAGACGTTTACCTTTCCATATGTCCTGACTACCTCAGTGCCTGAGTCCAAGTGTCCAGATGGATGTGGGGATCCTGTGAACCTCAGTGGCCTCCAAGATACAAAATAAATAAGCATCAAAGTGGACACTGGGTCACAGGCCAGGGTCAAGGAAGAAACCCTGTCTCTCTGGTGAAGCTGTAAGACACTCGTACCCTCCTGCTGCTCTGCTTCTTCCTCCCCCTCTCATCCTGCATTTGTGCTGAGACTGCAGATTCCTCGGGTGATTTGTACCAAACTCAAACAGTTAAAAATAATTTACTAAATACCTTCCTAGATGAACTGAAACCCAAGAGCTTTTTGAGCTCTGCCCAGCCACACTAAAGGGCAAGCTGGATGGAAAGTCATGTTCTTTCCTGAGCCAGGATCAGCAGTCAGTATTCTGATGTCACAAGCCTAACTACCACCCAAGGCTGACTGTGCACCTTCAGGAAACAACAGCTGAATATCAAGTTGTTTTGACACAATATGTCTCTATCCAGTCTGTAACCCAGTGAGTGTGTATACACTTAGCCAAAGCCCTTGGAGGAGAGGCTTTGAATTTTTTTAATTATGCACTGTTTTGGTCAAAAAGAAGTGAAAGATGAAAAAAATAAGTAACAATGTACAAGTCAAGAATTAAGGCCAGGCATATGCAGTGGTGAACTGGACACAAAATATTTGTCCTTTTGGTGATTATATCTGAGTGGAGTTGGAATGGGAGGCTGGACATAAACACAAATAAATGAATAACCTTAGTGATAAGAGTTATATAGAAATCAAAACAGGTGAGAGTGTGTGAATGCCTCCACTTTGGTGCTTATTTACTTTGTACCCTGGAGGTCACTGTGGCTCCCACAGTCCCCACAGCTATCTGGACACTTGCAATTAGGCACTGGGGTAGTCAGGATGTGTGTACATGTAAATGCCATGGTTTGTATTTGTCACATGAGGAAACAAAGAATAACAGTGTGGTAAGATGCCTGGGTTTTATGGCTGGTAAGAAGTGCTTTAAACTTGCAAAGTTGTTTCTACTACATGCCCCATGTTTCCTCCAGAAACCAAAGAACTTGCAGGACAGAGAGGCTTCCTTCCCGCATGACACACACACGACTCTGGGCTCTATGAACTGAAGCTACTGTGCTGTAAGCTGCAGTTCTAGTGTAAGTACAGCTAACATCTGGGTCTCTACACGGCCATTCAATATACTTCAGCCCTCACACGCCCTCTGAGAGGGGACCACTGTCCCTGCACTTCATAAAACACATGAAGCTCAGAGTCTGAGGACTTTGTAGAAAGTCCTGGAGCTTACAAGTTGCCATCCAGCCCCACTGCTTTTTCCATCACACCACACTGCCTCTTAAAGCTCCCCAGAGAGCTCTGACAGCTCCCACTGGGAGACAAGACAGGAAGGAACTTGGCAATGCACACAGGGAGGAGTGATCACTCTGTGTCTCCCTTCACCAACCAAGGATTCTGTGCCCTTTAAAACCCAACTGTTCTTTAGCAGCTAAGTATTCTAGAATTTGCTGAGGAATTTTCTCACCTTCTCCAAATGGGATCCAAAATTTAAAAAGAGGAAACATATTTATGTCTCACTTGGAATTCAAAAAGCCATAAATCCTTCAGGCCCCTGGCAAGGGCCTTGGAGCCACTGTCACCATGCTGCCTTGTATAACAAGTCCCGTGATGTCTGTGGCTGCTACTCACTATAGTAACAGCAGTCCAAACGCCAGAGACCTTCTTCTCGTGCCTGGGGGATTATTCCATTTTCCACATTAGGAATAAGCCACAGACTTTAGGGCTAAACAGAGCCAGAATTGCTGAGTAGAATCCAGATGCCCTAAATATAATTAGAGCTAAACTTTACTGCCCTGTGTGACAGACATAAATGAAAAGAATGTACCAACTTCTAGATTACGAGTCCAGAGAGCAAAGCTATGAATAGAGCCAGACGGGGAGGCCTATGAAGCTAGCTAGGGACACTCAATTATCTCTCCTTCTTTGTACTCTAGGAGATGTATATTTTTACAAGAGCTAAACATATCATGGAAGCAGAAGGTTCTATGTACAGGTCACTGTGGCAAAGCACGACCTTGCTTAGCTCTAGAACTTTAACTTTGTAGGTCTAGGTGTTTCCTTCACACTCATGAAAGTGACTCACATTTTCAGGACTAATCTGGTGATTGGTAGCAGATTTTCATTTATAGCTAATCACTTTATTTCTTGCTATTAAAAATAAATTCATTAATCTCTGAAGGGAATAATATCCTTATTTAATGAAAGATTAGTGTAAAGCCTTATAACGTGTGTCACTTTAACATATAATTGTCAACCATGACAACAGTGCTAACACAGTGTCTGTGGAGGGCTTACTGTGTGCCAGGAGCTATGGGAGGAGGCTTCGGTATGCTCTCTTGTTCAACCCCAACTGGTGCCTTGCATGGCTATTGCAGTATTTCCATCTTACACAGAAGGGGTGGCTCTGGCAATGTTCAGCTTGGTGGCTGGTAGCATAGCATCTGGATATGAAGAAGGGGTCCATCCCAGAACCTAGTCTGCATGAGGAACTCAAGAGAGTCCTGTCTCTGCTTTAAGAAGCCACTGTTCCTGCCACTCACTGTCATCAGATCTGAGTGCAGTTGGTTTTTACAGAACTGCCTTGCTTTCTGCATGTCCTGTCCATTTAGAGCCACTGCATGGATTTGGATAAGGACAAAAGTCCATCTGGGAGTGAATTTGGGAATGAAGCATGAGATGCCATAGACACCAGACACCACAGAGAGCACCCAACAACCTGGCCCACAAGGTCACACTCTGCCAAGGGGTGATTAGTGAACTGGGACAGCTGACAGAGGCGCAGCCAGTTGGGAAGGGCTTTTTGCATATACCAGGAAGTACATTTACCACACCTTCATTTTTCCAGTTTACTCTTGTCATGTTGTTACTCATTCCCTCCTCCCCTGACACTCTCTGGCTTCTCAAACACCTGGGTTTTGTCTGCCCAACACTTTCCCATGTTCCTTTACAGATTCTGCCCTCTGCTTTGTCCTGTCTGGCTCCCAAATGGCAACGGATCCAGCTGGGCCCAAGTTTTAAATTCAGGATGGAAGAGGATATCTGTGTACATATTTGTGGAAGCTGCAGTAGTCATGCCCTGGCCTTTAGGCCCAGTGCCCAGTGAGTGAGCCTGCTCCTGCTGCTGAGCTGGGCTCCTCCCTAATGGACATGAGGCATACTCCTTGCAGTGCTGTGCCAGGCCCTGGGAATCTACTTACCTATGCTAATCTATGGTATACTTCTCACACTTGAAATTGAGTCTTGAATAATTCATAAATGGCACCAGGAATGGGGAAATGAGAGCAACCAAGACTAAGTATGGCTCAGGCTGAGATGAGGCAGGATGGACAACTACAAGAACAATGCCACTTAGTGCCCAGCAAGGCTCAGAACTTCTACAATGGAACCAAGAGTAGCCTCCCTTCCCAGGCGGCACTGACCATTCCATGAGATGCCCCATGGGGGCAGAACACACCAGTACCAGCTCTGACCTTCCCCCTGCTTCCATCTGCCATCCTAGCTGGGGTACCTTACTTCCACAGCCCCTGGCTCAGGCTCATCCTCTCCAAAGGTTCTGTTCACAGCTCGGCTTCTAAAATATGGATGCATCATGACAAAGCCATTATACATCCCTCTTTCTGGGAATCTGACTATATCAAGACTCAAAAGAGACAACTCTAATGATGACATCACATGTATTCTCAGGAAGAGTCAAATACACAGTGGTAAGGGTGCTGGCCATGCCAGGTAATCTCAAAACACTTCAGTCTCCATATACTCTGGACTCAGGATGACTAGCTGACACTTCATCTGTGCACTCACCTGTCTGTCCTTTTGGCACAGTCAATGATGTTTTTCTTTGTACCCAAAGCATTTTGTGAGATTAACCACCTCTCTGTATAGAGATTTTTTAAAAATTTATGTCTTTGGACAGAATAAAATTTGGTGAAAGGGCAAAAACTTTTACTAATTTGTCTCATAAAAAATGACACTATGAACTTTTATTAACTGACAAAATGAATTATGTGAATTGTTCTATTCCATTTTCTTCTTAAATGGAAAGACCAGCAAGGAAAATCATCTTCAAAGTCACAAAGTTTAGAGAACCTCAGATCTTGAACTAAGCCACAGCCAACTTGTGCCAGGCTTCAGTCCATGGTGTGACCCTGTCTCTCCACAGCTGAACCCACCACCTTTTCATCATAGCTGTCCAGGCAGCTGCCTACTGAAGGAGCTGGCATATGAGAGTGACAGATGTGGCTGGTGGGACATACTTGAGGTGGACCAAGACCACCTGTGTCACCATGAAAAGATGCAAAAGAAAGCTCAGACAGAGCCTTCACTGCTCCACAAGTTAACTGCCAAGATGCCAGTTAACTTAGTGGGCAGGCAATTATTCCACATGCATACACTGTACTGTGACCATCTGCTTTTCTAACCAGCCCTGGCTGTTTGAGGTGAGACATTCTGGTCTGTGATGGCTCTGATAGTGGGAAGCTAAATCACCCCAGACCCATGAGAGGCAGCTGTGCCAGGAACACTGACTACAGACCCAAGACCTAACCCACAGGGTTGCTCTAAGGACCAGATATGTTAACATAAGTGAGGCAGTTAGAATAGTGCCTGGCATGTGGCACCAGCTACTACCACAGCCTCCCTTACATATAAGGTGTATTCTAAGACGCCCAATGGATTTCTGAGACCAAGGAGAGTATAAAACACTAGCTATATTATGCCTCCTCTGTCCTAGGGGAAAGTGTAATGTGTCAAACAGGCACAAAAAGAGATTGGCATCAATAACTTAACACTAACACAGGATAGTTCACAAGAAAAATTTGGAACAAAACCCTCAGCATCACTACCCCTGAGCCACAGGGCCACCCTTAGGTAAAGTACGGGCTGTCTGGCAACAACTCTGCATCTTGGTGATGGTAGACCAGTAACTGAGCAGGCTTCAAAGTGTTCATGGCATCAGAACACTAGAGAGAAGAATGTCTCAGGCCCCTGAGCAGGATGGAGGGCTGAAAGAGATGCCATCATGCTTGTGAGATGCCCCTAAGGCAGTACACAACTCAAAAATTATCAACTGGAATTTTCTGGAATTTATCATTGACTATTTCTGGACCTCAGCTAGGTCTGGGACTGAAACTGGCAAAAGTAAAACCATGGGTGAGGAAACTGCTTTAGTATTATGGTGGCCAGGCTCCTAGTAAGACAGTACTTATCAATTAAACAAGGATTGGTCTATGCTAGCATCCTGGCCTATAAGGTAATGGTTTTGTTACTGACAGCAAGGGCCTTAGTAACAGGCAACTGAACAGGCCCAGTTAGGCCATTATATGTACCTACATGGCCAATTATCTTGGGCTATTAGCAGATTCAGAGAAGTGGGAAGCCCATTACTTTCTTCTTTGCTCTGGCTGGCAAAGTACCAAGTGATACTTCCTTCCAAACCACTGAAGCTTTCTGTAGTTTATAAATGCAATCACTTAAAAACAAATAAACAACAACAAAAAAACTTGGCTCTTAGGCTTTTATGTTTGTATGGTTTTGAATAAAATTATCTTAAATCTTTTTTGATTTTTCGAATAAGGCAGAATGTAAATAAATATAAAAGCATATATATTTGTCAGATTCTTGGGGCTGATAACCAAGGCATGTGTCTGCAGTGATACAACCCATTTTCATGTATTACACATACCACAGTCATCTATGAATATAGGGCAAGTCTCATGTCACCTCTGCAGAGATGCCACGAAAGAAATGCAGGACCTTGGCACTTTTCTGTCAGGATCCACCTCTCTTGGTCCTAAGGTCCTAGATCAGATTGAAAGGCTGAAATCATGAAGAAATGACCAGTGAGGAGGAAGACAGAGATGATCAAGTTGAAACCAGTGCTCTTGTCCATCCTTAATCCTGTTTCACAGAACGAAAGAACACCTGTACTCAATTCTCTAACTTCATAGCAGGAACTGAGTCCCAAGGTAGAGAGTAACTAGCTGAGGGCTACATGTTACCAAAAGTCAACCTTTGCAAAATAGAAAAGGAAGACATTGGCTTTGAGGGGCCAATTTAACTTGGAAATCACTGAAATTTGTTTTCATGAAATAGTGCTATTTGAAAACACCAGGGACTAGTGCTTATTTGAGTCACCTGTGGAGGCCGGATGCAGAGACAAGCAAGTTTATTAGCAAGTGCTTGGGGCCCAGTATATAACCGAGCATAGATCCCAAAGGGCAGAAGAAAGAATATTTATACAGTTCTAGTTCCAGATCTAGTTCTGGGTCTGGGGGTGGTGATTAGGTTTTTTTGATACGATTTAGTGCAGCTACAGAAATCCTGCTACAAAGCATGGCTTAGCTTATGATGAAGAAACTGATGTTTGATATTTTATTTAGGGAATAAGCAGTCTTATGCCCAAGCACAGTGTGGTACTGGGTTAGGCAAATGTGACATCCATCAGACACAAAGTTAAGCAGACAGATACTTAAGCTCTAAGATTGTGCCTGAGTACAGCATGGTGTCAGTTTAGTTCTTTTTCCCACTTGAGACTCATGTGTTTGTACTCCCTCAGGGAGTTCAAGGTCTAGGAAAGACACTAACACAAGCACTCCACTGGCCCTCACTGCCTTCGATGTTTGTGTGCAACACCACTAATCCACATGATCACCTCTCAGGCTGAGCCTGGAAGTGGATCATAAATTCTGCCCAGCACAACCCGCCATGCAGCCACAAGCACCTGACAGAAGTAAAGTCTGTTTGTCATTCCAGACCAGCAAGTTCCTGTGTGCTAAATGCTATTCAGTTTGAACTTTTTCTCTGTATTTGTTTTTGAGATAGGGATTGTACTATGTTGTCCAGGCTGGCCGTGAACTTCTGGGCTTAAGGGGCTTTCCCCCTCAGCCTTCTGGGTAGCTGCACTGCAGCTGTACACCATCATGTCACAATAAAGTTAGAGATTATAGAACTCTGCTTCCCCCTCCCACTCCATCCACAAGAGAAAGTGAACATAAATTCTCTCATTCACTTAAGTTCACAAAACTCCTGGGTGTGGAACAATCCTGGTTCCTAAAGGGACCCTGGAGAATGGGTCATGAAAAAAACAGCAGGGCTGAGAAGATGTATAGTTCCTTTGCTATAAAACTCCCATTCCAGCTGGGAATGCAGCCCGCTCCCTATCTGGTATCAGTCACCACTCACAGTTGCCATCTGCTACTGGGGGATCAAAAGCCAGAGTCCCCAGCCACATGGTACACTTCAAAGCAGCTGCTTATCATACCCAGGCCATGCCACTCCCATAGTCCTTCCTGCTGCAAGAGTGAAGAGAACATAGTTTGCATGGAAGGCAGCTGTAGTCTCTCTACACTGTGCTGCTGAAGCTACCTTCTAGGGTCTGGTTAGAGGAGACAGAAGGGAGATTTTGCTACTCTTGAGTGAACATATCCAAATGGCAACTACGTTTTCTGTTAGGTAGACATGGTGGTAGGTGAGCACCTTGGAGCATGAAGAAGAGGCCTGGCTCACCTCTGCCCTGCTGGGTTTGGATTAGCCAGACAAGGCATGTTGCAGTAGCGCTAAGCTTACCACCACCTGGTTAACTACAGGAAGGTGTGAAACTCCCCAAAGGAGAGCATAAGACTGAATGACCTTGGACCTGGCAACCTCACTGCCGGATATACCCCCAAACTGAAGCCCAGGTTAGGTTTACATGGCAAGTTGCACCAGGGTGTGGAAGGTCACAGCAGTCTGACTCACAATACCCACAGAGGGGAAGGACCCCACTGGCTATTAGTGGATGGACAGGTGAACAGACTCTGCTGTGTCTGCATAATGAAGCTTCACTCAAACTTCAAAGACAGTAGCACCCTGGTATGTGCTACGGCACGGCTGCGGTGTGGAAGCCTCATGTTAAGTAGAAGCATCCAACTAGAGATGACACACTATGGGATTCCATTCATGCGAAGTGTGCAGAAGAGGTAAATCCAGACAGAAACAGAAAGATTCTCTATGCTTAGAGTAAGTGGGGGTAAAGGGTATGGTGCCAGGGGCAGTTAGGGCTGCCCATTGTGGAGTATGGGGCTTCTGTTTGGGGTGATAAAAATGTTGTGAACAGATCATGTTGATGGGCATACAACTCTTTTTTTTTTTTTTAAAGCATGATCTTACTATATAGTCCAGGCTGGCCTTGAACTCACTATGTAGCCCAGGCTGGTTTTTCTCAGCAATTCTCCTGCCTCGGCATCATGAAAGGTAGAATTACAAGTGTGTGCTATCATGCCTGACACAAATCAACATTTCAAAAATGATCAAATTGTACATTTTGAAAGGGTAAGTTGTAAGGTATATGTGTTCCATGAGAATAAAGTTACTACCAAAAAAAAAAAAAAATACTTTAAACAATGCTATAAAAGCTCAAAGGAAGAATAAAACACTTTTAAAGACCATTATAATGTAGTTTTAGTATTATGTTCTGAGAAGAAATACTTAACTGTAGCTGGAATTGACAGTATGAACAGGGAAGAGCTAACAGAGATGCTCTGGGACAGTGAGTAAAGTGGCTTGGTTAAGTGCTTGGCCTTACTGTGATGGCACACAATTGTAAGCCCAGCTACTCAGGAGGCTGAGGCAGGACTGTGAGTTTGAGGCCAGTCTGGGCCAAAACACCTTAATATAGAAATAAAAATGCAAGGAGCATATGGGAACTTTACATGGAGAATTAAGGATAAGATGTGGAAATAGCTATGGCAGGACTGGGCTGAATCTGAAGAGTTGAAGATGGCTCTGGGTAGGGGTGGAATCCATCAGCTTTCTCAGTGCTCCTGGCCAACAGGGAACAATGGATTAACAGTATGTGGTCACTTTTTAAGAGAAGTGGAGATCCTAGAGTACATTCACACCTCCAGGATTGGGAAGAGCCAGACGGGGAACAGGTAGAAGTAGGGGACTCTCAAGTACCCGAGGAATCTTATCTCCCATAATTGCTGGGCTGGCTATCCCAGTTCTGAATGGACATTGCAATGGGGGATATAATGTGAGTTCCAGTGGGGCACATATAGGTATACCTACTTAGCATGACACACGGCTCTATCTGGCCAGTATACTTTTTCAAGTTATTTGTTAAGAATTTACATATAGTGACTGTACTTGAAAGAAATAAAGCTGGCCTTCTAATAGTGTTTTCAGTAAGTCTGGTATCTTTTCAAATATTATGTTCTCTTACTGTGATAATTTCCAAGAAAATGCATGGCACCTTGACAGCACATCCTGAGTCTGTGCTCCCTGCAGAAGCTCTGTCCTGGTGGAGCTCTCCACGAGGACAGAGCTGTACCTCCCTGCCACTATGGAATCTCTAGCTGAGGGCCACCGAGCACTGCACAGTGGGCAGTGAGACCTAGGAACTAAAGCTGGCATTCTGTCTCATGTTCACTGAATTCAGCCTGAACTGCCACACGTGGCTGTAGAGACAGTGTTGCCCCGCAGGGTCAAGAATGCTACCTTGTTCTTCATGTCTGTGTTTGATCATACCTGGGAGAATTTACTCAGAAATTGTATCCCGATTTCCTGGGCTCACCAGGCAGGCTACAGAGAGTGAGTATGAGGGCAACATGGCCCCACAGGGGGTCTGAACTCAGGTCTTCCAGGGACAGTAAAGCCTGGCATTCTAGGCCAGAGGGAAAAAACTGCTGGCCCATTTGCTCAGCAAGATCAAGGTATCAGTGGCTCCAGAGTGGCCTGGTCCTGGCATGGAGGGGATCCTATAGCACCTTCTGATCTCAGGCCAACAGACTGAGCTCTCATGCCTGGTGGGCTCCCACTTCACGCCCGGAGGCTGCCCTCCCAGATCTCACAGAAGCAGGCTCCGTGTCTTAGCCAAGATGTCATTGCTAGAGTACCTGGCTCTTTTGAACTATGAAGCCTACTGCTGTGTCCAGGGAAACAGGCCTCAACTGCTAGGCTCCAACCATGAGACCAGGGCAGATCCAAACTCACCAGAAAGTACTTGGGGTGAAGGTAAAACTGTTCCCAGCTTAAGGGTGACATCAAGATGATCTTTAGGGCCAGGTGTGCTGGAGGAACAGTGTAAGTTCAAGGTTCCCCTGTGCTCCACAGTGAGTTCAAGACCAGCCTGGATTATAACTGATGCTGTCTCAAAAACCAAAGCAACAAAGATAGGGCCAGCAAGATAGCTCAGTGAACTAAACACATGCTTAGGCAAGCACAAGGACTAGGGTTGGATCCCTGGGACTGCATACTGCACTGGGCCTGCCCCCAGGCATGCTGAGCCAGAGACCAAGTCCAGGCAGGTGCAGTGGCGCATGCCTGTATCCCTATACTGGGGAAGCTGAAAGCAGGAAGATCACTACAAGTATGGAGCTGTGCAGTAAGACCCTGTACCAAATACATTAAAAAAAAAAAAAAAAAACAGGAAGTCCTCAAACCAACAAAGATAATCATTAGGAAAAGAATAAACGCTCTGAGGCAGAAAGAACACTGGCTGAACATGGTTTCTTTGCATAGGTTTTTTGTTTCATTTCTCTGAGTCCTGGGGTTGAACATAGACCCTCACACATGCTGAGTGTGAGCTCCGCTGCTGAGCAATGCCACGGCTCAGGATAGGTCTGGTCTGGTTTCTACCCTTCCAGAGCTTTCTGTCTCCACAGAGAAACCTGCATAAAACTACTGGCCAGATCCTGGGGCTACATAGTATAGGCAATGCTACCCCAGGGGAAGAGCTCACCTGAGTGAGGCTCAAATGGCAATGATTGTTTATGTACAAAGACCATCTCCCTGCTACTATCTACTTTTTCTTAATCCTAATAAAACTTGTGTGATGAAAGATTACATCTGTGAAACCCAAGCAGCTTTGAGATGGGGTGGGGTGTGGCTCAGTGGTGAGCACTTGCCTGGAATGCGTGAAGCTCTGTGTTCTATCATACACACATCTACCACACCCAACCCATACACTGTACTAGTCAGCTGATCAGGTTTACTGGATCGTCAATGTAAGGGTCAAAATGTCATAGCAAATATGGTATGTTGGGCCTGGCAAGATGGCTCAGTGGTCTAAAGTACCTGCTTGGGAAGGCTTGGGTGGCTGCAGGGACCACGGTTCGATCCCCGGCACCACATGTTGCGCCAGCCCTGCCCTTGGGGCCAGCTGAGCTGGCCATAAAAATAAATAAATAAGCAAATATGGTATGTTGACTGGTTTTGTGAGACAGGGTCCCACTATGTAGTGCAAGGTAATCCCTCTGCCTCAGCCTCCTAAATGCTAGATTACAGATGTGCACTACCATACTGAACTAAATCACAACTGTTTTGAGCAAAGGTGGCAGGGAAGTAGCAGTGACAGAAAGGACCATCTGGCCTGGCCTTCTTTTGCTTGCAGTAAGTCATGGCATTTCTGTAAGAAAGACATGTTCTCTGAACCAGGAAAGGAAATAACATCACCAGTGATCAGGCTGAGTCTGCAAAGGTTATATACAAATAAGCAAAGTAAAATAACTCTTAACAGCCAGACACTGGTTTTCTTACAACCTATCTTCTGCCCCTAGCCCAGACCTGGATGTCTTATTTTTCAACACACACATACCTTTGGTCCAAAAGGTTTACAAGATGCCTGCACTGGCTGCACCTGTGCTCTCTGCTCTCCCATTGGGGCCTGTTTGCATGTGAGAATTAATACTCATGTGCTCATCTGCCTTTTGTCAGTGTAGCTTCTAGCCTTAGCTGAATGTCACAGCTAGGAGCTATGCTGGGTGGAGGTGGTCACCAGCTCCCGACATACCCAGAGCTCAACCTCACACTTAAGATACAGCTGGCACCCACCTGTCATTGGGGTGCATGGGCCTTAGAATCGTGATGTGTGTAGTGCAGGTGGAGGTAGCACAGTCCACCCAGGGAAGGGGATGCTGTGAGCACCTTGTCCCGCTCTGTGGGCTGCTCCAAGAGATGACTTGTGGGCAGTGTGACTCACAAGAGCCAAATGAACTCGCCCCAAGAAGACAAGGAGCTGGAACAGTGCTGAAATGAGAAAAGTCAGCCAGAACAGCCTTAACATCTTAAGAGCTTTTAAGCAGATACCTCCACCCTCTCCTCTGTGTTTGCTGAGCCTCTTTGGTGGTGCACGCAGGTGGGCAGTTGTCTGGGATATTCCCTTTCACAAGTCCGTCTCTTCTCCAGTTTCCTACTATTCTCTTTTGTGAAGATGGCCTCAGACCTCTCAGAATTACACTGAGGTACACTGGCTTATTTCTCAGTGAAGCTTGTGGGCAGGCCTTTCTGTACTGTCAGGTCTCTCAAGGCCTTGCAGGCCCTGCCTGTCTTCTTCCTGGGCCAGCAAATCAACCCCTTCTCACTGGACAGGGTATAATCTCATGTGTTTGTTTTTGGTTTTGCTTTTTTGAGATAGGGTCTTGCACTGTAGCATCACACTGCTTGCTCATGAGCCTTGTGAGCCTTATCATGGGTTTCACTTTTTCATTCACATTTTTTTGTTGTTTTTGTTGTTTGCCTCTCATATTTATGAGGGCATCACTGAAGATTCCTGGCTGGCCTTGAATTCACTATGTAGCCCAGGCTGGCCTCAAACTCACAAGACTTTTCCTGCCTCACCCTCCCGAGTACCAGGATTACAGGCACATGCCACTATGCCTCTATTTTTAAATACATACCATTATTCCCCTATTTCTTGGGTACAATTCGGTGGCTTTTGACATATTCACAAGGTTGTGTGACTGCTGCCACCAATTCTAGAACACTTTTGTCACCCCTGAGAAAGTCAAAACTATGGTTACTTTCTCTGGCCCTGGGGACTACAGAACTGCTCTATGTCTCCCACAGCATAAAGGAATCATGCTCTACTTCTCATGTAAGGTGCTGGAACCACAGATGGGTCACTTCTAGTGCCTGCATCAGAGGCCAACAAGGAGTAGTCATTGTGCCCAGAATGCCTGGGGTTTTCTCTCGGACATAGCATGCACCCTCACAACAGTGATAGCAGCCTTTGTCCCTACAACACAGTGGACCAGGAGGTCCATAGATGCCTCTGATTTGTGTCTTCAGTCTCACTGGGATCAAGGGAGTGGTTTTCTTGGTCTCTTCAGTCTTGCAGTCCTCCTGCACCACAGGGACTGCACTTGACACACATGTGGAGGAGCATGTGGGGCTCTGCACATCAAGGACGGCCTTGGAAGCTTGGACCTGGTGAGAACCAAGACCCCACAGGGCCACCAACCACACACAGGGTCATGCCTAAAGACATCACAGAAAATCAGTCATGGTGATCCTGACTTTGGGCTGAGTGGTAGAGACATGGATCTGTGAGAGGTGAGTTGAGTCCATAAAGAAAGCTCAAATCTGTCCAGCTGCAGAAGAGGGAGCTCAGAGTACAAAGATCATGCATACTTCTGCCACTGTAAAAATGAATGAAATGGACTCTTCAAAAGGAAAGCCTAGGGAGCAAATGTGTCCTCATGGCTCTGTTAGTGGTTGTGGAGCTTTGGTCTTAATGAGCTGTCTCCTTGTGAATGTATGAGGCTTGAAGAGCAGGATACACTCCACTGTGGACTGTGCACATCAAGCACTTAGGTGTTTGGTTTGTGCAAGTTAGTCCCCAAGAGTCTTTGCATGGGTCAAACTGAGTCTCTGGGAACCACAGACATGGTGAGCTGCTGAAGAACAAATCTGGGAGCTGATGTTGAGGGACTTGCACATCATGGCTATAGACAGAAAGACCTCTCATTTAGAACAGGAATTCAGCCAGTGCTGAGAAGGACTGGATAGTGGGCAGGAAAGGCTCTGTACAGCAAGGTTGACACAGGCTGGGGGCCAGGCTGCTTGGCTCTCACATTTACTAATGACCTCCTTGTGCCTCAATTTCCTCATATGTGAAAGAAATCAGCTACAAAGATTACATGAGAGAACCCAGACAAAAGGTGAAATGCAGCGAATCTGAGGACCCCAGGAGCTCAGGGTCATGCCCAGGTCTGCCTGAAGGCCCACAAAGAGTGGACCTTGCTGGCTTTCACTCTGGGGCTTCCAGTCAGTCACTTGGCCCCCAGCTTGTCTGCAGAACTCACAAAGAAAATGTGGTCTCAGTGGCTAAGATATTTTCTTGGGAAGCACCTGTATTTTTGCTGCTGTTAAACTACTAAGGACCTACAAGCAGTGTATTTGTTGGTCTCCAAGGGTGTAAGGAGTGGGGCGAGTATAGACTTTGACCTCCAGAGGCCAAACTCTGTCTGGAAAAAGGAAAACTACTTGCTGTCAATCTAAAGACATTGTAGGACTTTAACCAATTGCCCCCCCCCCTTTTTTAAGGTAGGAAGTCATAACCATAAGGAAGGGACAGGATAACACTCTGAATCTATTCTGCAGGTATCTTAAATTCTTGTTGTCCTCCTTTCCCCTCCCCTTTGGAGAAGAAGCATAGTAGCAGAGGCTCTGGACCCCAGCCTATGCCTGGGAAGTAGACACAGTGGCCTCCAGCCTCCACTATGACGGCAGCCCAAGCCTGATGCTGGCTGGGTGCAGTCATTGTTGCAAAGCTCATCTCTTCCCATTCTCAGTCTGGGGGAGGGAAAGGTGTTTCATTTATCACATGGCAGGCTCCCTAATTTCCTGATGCTATACCCTATCTTATCCCACAGCACCTTCTGTTTGAACCCCTATTTCAAACTTCTGTTAGGTTCCCTGGGGTCTGCTGGCACAAAGCGGCAGGTGGAGAGTGGAGCCCCAAGGCCTGTCTTGGCTTTGTGGACAAACACCCAAGAGGCTCCATTCATTCTTGAGGGCTCCAGTTAACTGATCCTCCTGTTGCCTTGAGAAATTCCCAGCACTTTTGGTTAGAAGCTACAGCATGGTGTTTATTGAAATCTACATCTGGCAGCAATTTGTTCAACAGCCACCAACAACTCCCCCTCCTGCTCTTCAGTGGAATAACCCACAGGGGCCTGTAATACCCCACAAGGGCTCATTTGTGTGAGGCCTGTATTGCATCGTTTATGTTCCTAATTACAGATCTGGGTTTATCAACAAGTTCCAGCATGCTAAGTAATTTCTTAGACTGCAGGAAGACTACAGACACATGCCTGGGCCCGAGATGCTATAACTGGCTGTGGCCACGTCGGCTGAAAGAAGCAGCTCAGCCTGAGCTCAGAATCCCTCCTTTTGAGTCCACGGGGTTCTTGAAGTAGTCAGAGCTCTGCCACCAAGGGGTGTGTCTCCCATCCCCAGGCAAGAAACCTCTATGCCTTATGGAGAAAGGAAACAGCATTGTGCTTCTGCCATGGGGAGCTTCCTTCTATCTTTGAAGGATGGCAGTAGGGCTGCTGTCTAGCTAGCTACCTAAAAGACAATAAATAAGGGGTCCTTTTCTGGTAGCTGGAGTTCGCTGGAGAGCTGGGGACAAATACAAAGGCAGAGTAACTCAAACCTGGAAGTCAATTTGGGGACCAGAGTAAGTCAGATCCTTACTCTGAACTGTACACAGCAGAGCAGAATTGTTCAAGAGGGAAAGGAATATATACAGGGGCAGTATTGAGAGCTGAATGGACTTGCAAAGGACCTTCTTCAACTGGTCCCCTGTGCCTAGCACCCACTCATCATCTCTTTTGGTCTCTCCCTCCTGCTCCAACCAAGGAGTTCTAAGGCAACTGCCACTCACTATATCTCACCCAAGCCCACACTGGCCAATCAGGGCTGCCTATCATCAGATTACTGCAGTGGTCCAGAGAGGCCATGTGACCCAGGCCTAGCCAATCACAATCTGTATCTGGGATACTTTTTTTTTTTTTTTTTGTCTTTTTGAGATAGAGTCTCACTATGCAGTTCAGGCTAGCCTTGAACTCACTTCTGTAGCCCAGGCTAGTCTCGAACTCACACCGATCTTCCTGCCTCAGCCTTCTAAGTGCTGGAATTACAGGCATGCACCACCATGCCTGGCTACTAGGATACTCCCTTTTGAAGCTACTGGAAAAGAGATTTTTATAGGAAGCATGAGAATTTGCAACTATCACAGCCCATATTTCTTGCTATACAAAAAAACAAAACAACAACAACAAAAAAAACAACAAGTAAGCAAGCAAGCAAGAACCTATTGGCAATGAGAGTACTGAATCAGCAGAAAGAGAGATGTATGATAAATACAAAGATGGTCCTGACATGAAATCCCCTCTATAGAATTCTGGGAGTCACAAATTTATGGCTTGGTTCCATGAAGCAATAAATTATTGTTTCATGTTAAAACCAAAGCAAGCTTTTGGTTTCTGTCATTCATAATCAGATCAGGATGGCTATTAAAAGTTTGTCACTGAAGATGATTACAGTGATATTCCCTGAGCAAACACAGGTAAATACTCTAAAAATCACAAAGTATCTCCATGTGCAGGACAGTGAGCATGTTTGACATGGCCCTGGGAGGCAGCTGGGAGCTAATGGCATCACTGACCCAGTGTCAGGAGTGAAAGGAGATCTCTCCAGAGATCCACAGACATAGATGGAAGGACATGATACCTCTCCCACATTCCTCCTCCAGATACCAGCCCCAGCCCTGCCAGGACAGCAGTGGTCCCAGCCTCTCACAAGCACAAGAGTTCTTCAGGACTGTGTGCACTCCTAGGGTGGAGCAGCATCTGGACTGACAGGGCCCTGGCCAGGGGACAGAAGCAAGTCAAGTCAGATTCAGGAACTCAGCCCTGGTAGGCTTGTTCTTTGTGATTTAACACATTCTTTTCAAAGCTCATTTGTGATTTTTTTTTTTTTTTTTTTTTTTTTTTTTTTTTTTTTTTTTTTTTTTTTTTTTTTTTTTTTTTTTTTTTTTGTGGTATTGTTTGCTTTCTGAGTCAGGGTCTCATTGTGTAGTTCAGGCTGGCCTTGAACTCATTATGTAGCCCAGGCTGACCTCAAACTCATGGCAACCTTCCTGCCTCAACCTCATGAGTACTGGGATTACAGGTATGTGCTATCATGCCAAACTCATTTATTATTTTATTTTATTTTATTTATTTTTTTCTTGTTTCAGAACCTTTGTTTATTCACTCATTTTTATGGCTGGCTCAGCCTGCCCTGAGGGCAGGGCTGGCGCAGCATGTGGTGCTGGGGATCGAACCATGGTCCCTGAAGTCGCCCAAGCTTTCCCAAGCAGGTGCTTTAGACCACTGAGCCATCCCTCCAGGCCCCATTTATGATTTTTTAACATGGATTTTGCATGTGTATTTTGTCATGGGTAGGAATTGGCATAAAAAAATCCTATTAGTGTTCAAAGTAAAGAAACTGGCAGAAAGTATTTTGGGTGGTACTTTTTTTTTTTTGTGGCACCGGGGATTGAACTCAGGACCTTGCACTTGCCAGACAAGCACTTGGTCTACTGAGCTATCTCCCTGGCCCTGGCAAAAAGTATTTTGAAGCTGCGTGTGGTAGCTCACTTCTGTCATCCTTGCAATTGGGAAGCTGAGGCAAAAAAATTCCAAGTTTAAGTTTAGCCTGGGAAACTTAATGACTTAGGCCCTGTTGAAAAATAAAAAATAAAGGAGTAACATGTAGTTTAGTATGAGGGTCCTGAGTTAAAACTCCATCACTGGGGGGGGGACCCCAACCTTGTCTCAAGGTGAAATAAGAGCTGGGATGCACTTGGTGGTACAGCACTTGCCTGGTAGGTGTGAGACCCTGGGTCTGGCACTCAATACTACAAACAAAAAGTTTTTTGAATGTTAATACTGAATTTCCTCTATAGACACAATTAAGGACTTGCCCTCTTGCTTATATCTCATTGCAAAATCAGATAATAATCCTACCGAGAAATAGTTCCCTGGCACACAATTCAGGGCATGGGCCAGCAAGAGATCAGAAACCAGAATATGAGGCTGGGCAGATTCCATACCCTAACTACTAATCTGACTGAATTGGGGGTTCTGGGTAGGAGTGGCCCAAATATAAGTAGTTTCAAAAAGCATCCAAGGTCATTCTGATGGGCAGCTAGGGTTAATAAGCACTGCTCCAACCAAACCAGTTCACTTAGTAAATAGGGATGCAGGATCAGAAGTGTGGGACAAGGGCCATGCCAAATGGCTGCTCTGGGATCACAGCTCCAATCACTTTGCCCTGTGAGGTTTCCTAATTGAGTACCTGGACACCCTGTTGTACTTTTTCCTAACAAGGACTTACAGCAGGTGATTTATGGGAGCTTTCAGAGAGCAGCACAGGAGTAAATCAGCAGAGAAGAGGGACCCAGATGAGTGATAAATGGAAGACTTTAACCTTAGTGGTCATTGGAAGAATACAAATCCAAAGTCTAATGACCTTTGAAGACTGGCAAAAATTTCAAATTCTGATGCACCCAGATTCTGGTCAGGGTGTATATTCCACTGGTGAGACTTCAGATATGATGGGCAATCATTTCAGTTGATACAAATGCTCTGAAAAACATCTGCAGCAATCAAATAGAGCTGGAGATATGCTTTGTCTTGACTCAACAATTTTGATCTCATGCAAAAACCCTGGAGCATATAATTTATATAATTCTCATTAGGGTGAACAAATCCTCCATAGAGGAACAAAAACTGGGTTTTAGGGTTAAAAAAAGCCCTTAGATGTTATAATGATTGGTGGCTCTCCAAACTTCAATCTGACTCATCCTATAATTAATATTAATTAATATAAATTCTAGAAACTTTGCATTCTATTTTTTTTTTTTTTTTCCAGGGGAAGGGGTAATGAAACAAAGCCTTGAGAAACATAGACCTAGAGAAGTGTTGCACAAGTGCCCCAGGAGATGTGCCGTCTGGGAGTGTAGATACAAACTGAAAGTACTGGAACACCAACCACAAGGGCAGACTTGCTCACATGTGCTGGCAGCACTGTGTGTCAGTGACCAGAGTGAGCTCCAGCGGTGAAGCACAGCACAGGCAGCCTGCACAATGCTGGGCAGAGGGGACACAGACGCTGGGTGCAGCATGAAAGCTCAGAGCCCAACAAATGGAATTACATATTTCAGGATCCTTGCAGGCAACAGAAGATACAAAGAAAAGCAGGGAAATGATCATCATAGGAGTCTCCTGGGCTGTTATTCACCAGGGCTATCTATGCTCTGGAACAAAATCCAAGACAAGGGAAGAGCAATAAGATATCTTTTGATATGGGTAGTTTATGTTCCACACAAGACATTTTACACTGTGTGCATGTGTTATGGATCATTTGGAAAATATTAAAAGAAAAAAATTAAAAAATTTTAAATTGATCATCATCATTTAAATTTTCTTTGGATCATACTATTCCTTTCCTCCACACTAGCAACTCCAACTGCCATCAATATGTGTGGTGTTTTCTAACTGGAATGTTCATATCCCATCTGTACTTCAGGGCAAGAAAATAGGCAGTGGCTTAAGTCAAGACTAGGAGGACACTAAGCAGATCCTGGGCACTAAGTAGAAACAGGCTTTGACAAGAAGACAGACTGAGCTGAAGAAGAAAGAGGTGGGGATAGTACTGACCCAGAGCAGAGTGTGTGGGCCTCCAGCTTCCTGACTTCCTAAAAATTACATCTGCACCTGGGTGTGGTGGTGCATGCCTGTAATCCCACCACTTGGGAAACTGAGGAAGGAGGATTTCCATGAATTTGAGGCTGGCCTGGCTTAGATAGCAAGACTTTGTCTCAAAAAAACAAAAACAAAAATGAAAAGAAAATCCAAAACTTACGTCTGCATTGACCATGGACAGATTTTTTCTTTCTCTTACAGTAGTCTTTCAACAGCAAAGAGTAACAACTGTCTCTCTAATTTGTTTACATGGTTTACATGTTAAACCAGTGCAGGTTATATGTAAATTTCATGCCACATTATCAGAGGGATCTGAGAACCCATTGATTTCTGGTCAGTCTTCTTTGGGAAAACACAAAAACCTGAGCGAAAAGGACATGTGCCACTGATCTCCTGGGGAGCTAATTTCAAGACAACACAAAGGTCCTCTTTTTAAAAAAGTCAAGCCTCTTGGTGATATCCAGATGACACATCCCAAACACTGAATGGGACATTGCATTATTCTGTATTACGCACATCATGATAACAGATTCATCTGGTTGATTTCTGATGTAACCTCTTTCGTATTTCATGCCGATAATAAATACAGGTTTTACCACTCAGATTACATAACTCAAAAATAACACTGTTTAATGTTTTATAATAAATATATGTGTGCTTTGATTTGTAAAAAATGAGACCACCCTTTAAAAAAATATATATATATAACATGTCTAATCTTTGTGTATACTTCCCTATTTCTACTTAACAAATGTTAAAATGTCATGGCTTCAGTCACTATTTCCAAATTAAAAGACAAAGACATTTCCATATTCTCTTACTACAAATAATCTGTGAATTTCTAAATCTTAAGTTTTAAAACAAAGGCAGAGCCGGGCGTGGTGGCTCACGCCTGTAATCCCAGAACTCGGGAGGCTGAGGCAGGAGGATTGGTGTGAGTTCGAGACCAGCCTGGGCTACAAAAGTGAGCTCAAGGCCCGCCTCAACTGCATAGCGAGACCCTGTCTCAAAAAGACAAAAAAAAGACAAAAACAAACAAACAAACAAACAAAAAAAAAAACAAAGGCAGTAAGTTTTGACTTTAAAAACATGCATTAAAAAAAAAAACAAAAAACAAAAAACAGGGGCCCAGCGGGATGGCTCAGTGGTCTAAAGCACCTGCTTGGGAAAGCTTGGGCAGCTTCAGGGACCGCGGTTTGATCCCTGGCACCACATGCTGCGCCAGCCCTGCCCTCGGGGCGGGCTGAGCGGGCCATAAAAATGAGTGAATAAACAAACAAAGGTTCTGAAACAAGAAAAAAATAAAATAAAAAATAAAAAATTCTTAAAAAAATAAAAATAACATGCATTAAAAAATAAAATATTTATGTCATTGTTTTCTCACAAGGTGTAATCAGGAAAATCTGTCAAAGTACTTACATTAGTTACAGATCACTGAGAGTTTAAAAAAAATATGGTTTTCATAAGTCCTCAAAAATTTAGAGGTAATGATAACTAAGCTAAAAGGACTTATGACAAAATGTCAGACTCCATTAATAAAGGAGCCTCAGAGTTAGTGGGTTACAATTGCAAGCCCTTAAAAAGTTTCTAAACTTACCTTAAGCTCTTAGTGTTCATGCTTTGATTATACATGTTCTAATTTCTTAGAAAATTTGTTCTTGCCTAGAGGATGCCAGGCCCCTGGTAACCATACAAGTAAAACCTATAACAAATATGCTAGATGACTTTTAGATTCCTTTTACTGAAATCTACCAGATCTTGTCTAAAGAAAAGGTTAAAGGCCTTAACTAACTACAATCAGCAGGTCTTAAATAATACCACAGCTGGTCTCTCCTAAATAAAAAGTAAAATTACTGAGACAGGCCATCTTCCAAAATTGGATGACTTTAGATGTTCTAACAGCAGCACAGGGTGATACAAAAAATTAAATGCAGCCACATACCTCCCTAGGGATAAACATCAGGGATTGATATTCTAAATAGGTATCAATCACCTTGAAAAGGCCAAGAAGAGTTACAAACCCAACCCCCTACAGGAAAAGCCTCTGTTCTGCATTCATGCCCATTTGTTATGTGACTTGCTTCCTCATTTGGTCCAGATTTAATCAATTTTACCTGAGCAATTGTGCTTGTCATCTTACTGGCTAACTATAGTTTTGTTCCACCTCACACCCACACAGCAAGTTCCCACGTTTCCCACTTTGGTGTACCTTACCATGGTTTTGCTGTATAAAAATAAGACAAGCTCTTCGGCAACCTGGTGTTTGTTTGTTTTCAAACAGGGTCCCACTATGCAGTGTAGTGGGCCTTGAAATCATTTGTGTAGTGAGTTCTTTGTTCCTGCCTCAGCCTCCTGAGTGCTAAGATTACAAGTATATATCGCCATGCCCAGCTCCACTTTTCCTTTCTTTGAACAATGACCTGTGGATATAAAATAGTAGACTAAACCAGGAAATAATAGCTGAGCTCTCTCTGTCTCTGTCTCTGTCTCTGTCTCTGTCTCTCTCTCTCTCTCTCTCTCTCTCCCTCTCCCGCTCTCTCTCTCTCTCTCTCTCTCTCTCTCTCTGTGTGTGTGTGTGTGTGTGTGTGTGTGTGTGTGTGTGTGTGTGTGTGTGTGTGATAGTAAAACTTAGGACTTTGAGTTTTACAGGCAATCTTTGCGCTGAGGCAGACAAGGTCTTTCTATATAGTTCAGGTTGGCTTTGCACTCATAGCAGTCCTCCTGCCTCAGCCTCCAGAGTGCTAGGATTACAGGTGTGTACCAATATGCCTGTCTCCTGTCTTCCCCTAGCAGTGTGGACCTCTGGGGAAGCAGAGGATGATTTGGGTCTCGAGAACAGGGATGGCTTTCCAGTCTTGCCATGGCTACATAACTTTGTGTCTTCAGGGTCCACCTGGGAGTTGGGTAACACCTACCCTATACAGGTGATGGCAGGATTTGCTCTGCAATCCTCAGAAGTACAGCACAGACCCTAGTTTGTAAAAGATATACATAAGTCAAATATAATTAAGTGAAAATGTTAATGTTTTTTGAACTTTAAGCAAACCCTAGCCATAAAATGGTAGTTCATATTAAGTGACTATAAAGTGTCAGGGTTATCAATAGGTGGTTTCATTGTAGAATGACCTATTTAAAAACTTGTTTGATTTTGGGTTGGATACATGAATATAAATTATCTTTAAAAATTGATAAACTCTGTAACATGAAGCAATAGCATCTGCTTGATTAAATGATTTGACTTTTTTTTTTTTTTTAAAGAGCAGAATATATTTATTGAGGGAAAGAAAGCTTTTGTCTGAAAGAGGGACAGAAGGGACCAGAGAATATAAATAAACTATTGAATATTTAGATACAAATCGTATCTCTAAAAGTGTGGTTCTGATTCTGAACTGGGTTTTTAAAACATCAGATACAGTTGAAGTTAAGCTGAAACAATGTGAATGTTTTGTATATATTATGAAGTGAAGTATTTTAAAAAATATTTTATGAAGCCAAGTTTCTTTCTTTTTAATAAAATGCTAGGCAGACTTAGGTATAGACTCCTCCAAGGAGGAGTAAGATAGAATAAACACAAATACTTTCAATTAGCAGCAAATTAAAAGAAAACAAGAGGCTAGAGTTTGGCTAAGGGGTAGAGCACACACTTAGCATGGGTGAGGCCTGGGTTCCTTTTCCAGCACCAAATCAAACAAACAAAAGCAAAGCCAACACCCACAGCTCTCTACCCATGAGTAATTAGAAAGTCCATCATTTTGTCCTGAAGCAATAAGATGCAGATGCTTCTAGTTTAGTGCTGACTTTTCTTTTTTTACCAGACAGATGAACAGAAACAAGTGGTGGCCAGCTCTTTTCTTCTTTTCCCAGTTTAGGGAAAAGGAAAGGCCAGACAGGAAGTGGTGTCCTGCCTACCCTTTTCCCAATATACATCCAGAGATGTAGTTGCAAGTTCATCAATGGAGAAAACTTCAACCCCACCAATTTTATGAGAACCCACTTAAGCAGGAAGAATGCTCAGTGCTGCCCATGATGACGCAGAGTCAGAAACCTGGCTCCCCAAGAATGCAACTCTCAGGAACTAAGAGCAGATAACAGGGAAAGTGTTGCTGGGAAGGCCCGAGCTCAGGAGGTCACAGAGCTGCTCCCTAAGGCAGGACACATCTGGTCACCCTGTCCATAGAACTCCTTCTGCCCTCAACCTTAGCGAGTAGGCCGTAAACCTCACAATTAGTGAGCAGTGAGCACTAATTTGAGCAAATGCAACTTATACATCACTTCCTATCTGTCCTCCAACAACCTCATCTATAAAATGGACCATATCTACTTCTTATGGGTATCACAAGGCTAGACACTAAGGAGCTCTGGAGTTTATAGATGCTGCTAGCATCTATTGCTGTGCCACTCTTGGTATTCTGCATCAGAGGCTCACACCTACTGGAACCCATCTCTCCTGTCTGGTGTGTTCAGGGGACTACTCTGAGCTGCCTCTGGCATAGACCTTTCCTGTCTGGCCCTCCTCAGTCCTGTAGAGGTGACTAAACCACCATCCCACTGTCCCCACACCTACATTGGTCACCCCTGGTACTCCTGGCCTGACCTGCTATGGTTCTTATACCACCGTTCACTTGGCAAGGAGTCAGCAAGTGTTCATTGGTTGCCAAATGCTGCAATAAAAAACTAGGACTATTTCATTTTAAAACATAAACACCTTGGGAGATTTCACATTCCCTTCTCTTCCTGTCCCCCCCATAGCTAACCAAGAATCATGAATTGATTTAATTTTATAGTCTCAAAGTATGGAAAACCCCCAAATTCAACATATCACAGCTGTTAGGCTTGCAAGTGAGAAGGGTCAGCTGTAAAAATACAGCCCCTAGGAAAAAAAAAAAAAAAAAAAAACAGGCCCTGGGCAACAGCAAGAGCACCTCTAGGGAGCCCTTGCTCAGGCCATGGGCAGCAGGAAGTTGGCCAGCTCATGCCATGGCCATAGGCTCTGCTTTCTAACCTCCCAGAAATCCTTTTGGTCTTGATGTTTTCACTCAGACTTGCTCTTGAAAAACTCTTCCAGCCCAATGGGATCCATCCATGGGTCTTACTGTTTTCATCATTCAAAGGCACACATGCTGCCAATCAAAGCTTCTGACCCCATGAGGAAAATAGTATTCCATTCCCTTCAGAGATGACAGTATGCTTATTAAATGTGACTGTTTAGTTGGTAAACAAACTTAAGGTTGAAATATATCTGAGCCACTCATGGTGGTATATTCTTGAACTACTCTGGAAAGCAGAAGCAGGAGGACAAGTTCAAGCCTAGCATAAGCAAATAAGTGACTCAGCAAAACCCTGTCTCAAAATAAAATAGGGCTGGGTGGCTTTCTGTTATGCTTTATGAAATACTAAAAGTGGTCTTCATAGGATTCTAAAAGCTTCAGGCACTAGAGACTCAGAGGGAGGACAGAACCACTGCTCGAGGCTGACTGGCTCACTGGACTACCTCAGTCAGACCAGTAGGTCCAGGAGATCCCGAGAAGATCATAGGGATGCACCCTGCATGAGCAGCAGGACCTCTGTGGGGAGGAGGGGCAGGGAGACAAAGGCACTGAAAGATATAGGTGACTTTTCATACACCAAGGGACTGGTGCTTAAACAGCACAAAAGGTTCTGCACGTACAAAGGTGCCGAACTGATGAAAAACCAAAGGCTTAAAATCCTGTGATTTACTGGGGAAATTTGGGCATGATCTGAATTTTCTGTAGCACAATGGAGTTAGCCGTTTGTCTTATGATAATAATGCTTTGTGTACACAGAACACGTGTGTTCAGAGAAGGATCTGATGAGGATTTAGAGGTTGAGATGCCACTTTATATAAACTGTTTTCAAACCTCCTGGTGGGAGAGGAAACGCAGCTGTGAACCAGCAAGTGGGGGAGTGAGACAGCAATAAACCATGTGTGGAAAAGATACCATATCTGGGTGGAAGGAATATTGATATTCATTCACCTTTAGACCAGATTTTTTTTTTTGAATTCTGAAACTAAAAAATCTTGGACATTGGGGTGGGGGGATTAAGTGTGAAAAAGGGAAAAAATGAGATCCAGGTTGGGATTTGAATCTTCAAAATGCTTGTTTAAATTTACAAAAGTAGGCAACATCACTCTCATCCTCCTAGAACCCTCCCCTCTGTGGCTATGGCCGACAGACACCTCAACTCCATGTCCCCTTTTCAAAAACACTGTAGGGTGGGTGCTCTGGAAGCTGAGGCACAATAAAATCAGAAGAGACTGGAGTCATAATCCGTACAAAACCCACACTTCCCAACAAAGGGCTAACTAATATCCTATGACAGCTGATCACCACCATAAGCAGAAAGCACCAGAGAAAGGACAGGGAGACAGGAAGCACCCCAACTGTGTGCTGAGTGCACGCTAGACACTCCTCCCTTGCTTTTGAATACTTTCATCCTTATGTAAAACACGTGGCCAGTCTAGTCACCATGACAGCAACCCTTCAGTGACTGTGTAGTCATCATCGCTAAGGCTAGAAGGTGTCACTGCCTCCAACAGAAACCTTTGCCTATGAGCAGGACTCCTCATTACCCCCCAGGCTCCCATTTCCATATCCCAGTGACCATTTTGGGCATTTCATATAAATGAAGTCTTGCAATAGAGCCCTTATGAGTTCAATTTAGTGCAACGTTTCCAAGGTTCAGGCATGTTATCAACGCTATTAGTGATTCTTTCCTTTTCATCACCAAATAATGCTGCATTACAGTTACTATGGAATAACAGTTTATTCATTTACTAATCAGCACATGGACAACTGTGTTGCCACTTTTTGATTATTTTTTCTACTTTTTGACTATTACGAATAATCTCATTAGCATTTATGAACAAGTTTTTAAATCAAAATTTTAACTACATATAAAATAAAAATTGTACATATTAACAGACTGCCATCAGAGGCTTTGATACACTGTGTGATGTTCAAATCAGGTTAAGTACACCTATTTCTGCAAACATTTGTCATTTCTTAATGGCAAAAACATTCAATATCCTTCAAGACTTGTAGGTTGTGTTCAGGTTTTTGTGTGCACATATGTTTTGATGCCTCTTGCTTATAAATTTAGGACTAGAATCTCTGGGCCACATAGTAACTATGCATTTAACATTATAAGAAACTGCCAAAACTAGCTGCAAAATTTTACATTCCCACCAGAAGTAAAGGTCCTAATTTCTCTCAGTCCTTGCCAACACTTATAATTGGTCATTATTTTTATTTTAATCACCTTACTTCTTTAGGAAAAGGCCTGCTGGAATCCTCTGCCCTTTGAGGGGGTGGGGGTAATGGAAGTCAAATCCAGGACCTCACACATACAAAAGATGTACTGCATCACTCAGCTACCTCTCGAGCCTGGACTATTATCCCATTATTCAATTAATTTGTATGTTTTTGTCAATGAATTCTAAGAATTTCTCACATGCTCCATTCTGTAAAAGATACATGATTTGCAAAAAGCTGTATTTTTCCCATTCTGTGGGCTGATTTTTTTTTTTTTTTTTTTTTTTTTCTTTCTTCTCTTTTTGAGACAGGGTCTCATTATGCAGTTCAGGCTGGCCTTGAGCTCACTTTGTAGCCCAGGGTGGTCTTGAACTTGAAATGATCCTCCTGCCTCAGCCTCCCCAGTGCTGGGATTACAGGCATGTGCCACCAGGCTTGGCTCTCATGTTCTTAATAAAGTCTTTTGAACACTTCATTCAAAGTTTTAATTTCTTTCTTTTTCTTTTTCTTTTTAAATACAGTCTCACTACTAGCTCAGGCTGGCCTTTAACTTGCTTATGTAGCCCAGGCTGGCCTCAAACAATTCTTCCACCACTCTTGAGTTCTGGGATTACAGGTGTGCAATATTATGCCTGGCCAAAAGTTTTAAATCTTGACATAGTTCAAAATTTATCTGTTTTTTGCCTCTTGTTAAGTGGTTTGTTTGTTTGTTTTTTGCAGGATCAGGGTTCAAACTCATGATCTTGTACTTGCCAGGCAGGCACATGTGCCTCAGAGCTATCTCCCTCGCCCCCATTAAGTGTTTTCTTACTTAACTGCTCATGGTAACTGTGGAGAAAGAGTTATTAATCTTGTCCTACAAGTGAGGATGATGAAGGCCAATGGGTTCAGGAAATGGCTGCACTCTCATACACAGCCATGACATGAGGTCCTGCCAAGTGCAGCCTCCACAGCTGAGGGCAAGAACACAGGCTTTCCAACCAGGCCAGGGACCATACTACACACATACTCTCAAGGATCATCTTGCAACGTAGCTGATTTTTAAAGAAACTCCTTAGGCATTAAGCATTCAACCTTCAAAGGATGCTGCCATTATTCAAAATAAGGGAGTGTTGTGCTCATTTTTAGAAGTTCCACTGAGAATTAGAGTACAGCAATTTTATCAAATGCTCTCTATTAGGAGCTATGATTGAAACATACGGTCAATGTTTCAATTTAAAACTTATTATAGTAAAAGACACATTGTCACTAATCTCCCTGAAAAACTTTCCTCACTACAAACCCATTTATCTCATTGCCACTGTCCTTGACACTCTCCAAAGCAGCTCTGGAAGTCCTTCTTCCTGAGTGTCTTTTAGTTGTGCTTTCTTGGCTGCCTTGACATCCTGAACTTATTCAAAACACTGGCTATTCCACGGTCACGTTGACTTTGGAGAGGAGCTGGAAGTCACACAGCATCATATGTGGTAAGGAGATAGGTGGGGACATGCTGTATTTTTATAAGCCCACTTTTCTGTTGGATAGCACTCAGCATCAATAAGTATAGTATTTTTTTAGTCATAATTGGTAAAGACCTTCGTGAAAGAAGACTTCCAGAACTACTTCAGAAAGTGGCAAGAAGGATGAGATAAGTGGGTTTCAAGCCAGGGTGATAATGACTTTTACTGTAATAAATTTTAAAAATTTAAACATTCACCATATATTCTGAGCACACCTTGTATGGCCACTGTGAACTTGCATTTACAAAGAGCCAAGAGCCCAGCCCAAACCCCACCGCTGGGAGCTGAGCCTGCGCACCCGCCGCCGCGGGTAAGCCCCTGCGCCCCTCTGCCCCGCCTCTGCATTCCCACGACTAACTTCCTGTTCCAGCCCAGCCCAAGCCGCACCGCTGGGAGCTGAGCCGGCTAGGTCAGGATCCTTGGCCTGCCTTCCCTTTCCCCGCCCC
>PVJA010003388.1:37663-95338 GCA_004027025.1 Myocastor coypus | reverse complement strand
CAGGCTGGTCTCAAACTCACACCAATCCTCCTGCCTCAGCTTCCCGAGTGCTGGGATTACAGGCGTGCACCACCACGCCCAGCTTGGATCTACCTTCTTTTTTTTGTCTTTCTGAGACAGTGTCTCACTATGCAGTTCAGGCTGGCCTTGAGCTCACTTTGGTAGCCCAGGCTGGTCTCGAACTCGCACCGATCCTCCTGCCTCAGCCTCCTGAGTGCTGGGATTACAGGCGTGCGCCACCACGCCCGGCTCAGGATCTCCCTTCTTATAGGATACATTGACGCACTTATGGAGGGGTGGAGAGGAAGATGAGTTCTCCCTCCAAGTATACATGAGAAATGCATATATGTTATGTGTGTGTGTGTGTATGCATACACTCTATGCCTTTGCTCTCTCTCTCTTATTTTTTATACAGGATCTTGCTGCAGAGTTCAGACTTGTAGTGATCCTTCTGCCTGAGGCTCCCCAGTGCTGGGATTACAGGCATGCACCGCCACTCCCAGTGTCAGTGGCTGGTATGGCATGCCCAGGGTACTGGTGCTGGCATGGCATGCGGTACTGAGGATTGAACTTGGGACCAGCACTTGCCAGGCAGGTGCTTATGACACCAAACTATCTCACCAGACTCAATATTTTTTGTGTTGAGATACACATTTGAATTTATCAATCTGTTAGTCTATGTATTTACTCTGTCTTCTATATATATTTAAAGACCTAAGATTGTAATAGCAAAACTTTGTGTGTTCTCAAAATGTTCAGAAGTTAATTTTACCTGCATCAAGGACTAGCTTTGTGACATTGTTTAAATGTTTATCTTTTATCTTTGAAATTCAAAGTTTTAGCTTTGAAATTGAAAAGATTAACAGTGTTTACTTCGGGGTCCGCGGCATCGAACTTGTGTGAGACCTTCTGAATAGTGTCCTAGATACATGCCCCGAGGGCTACCTTGCAGTGCTATGCCACTTGTTTTCTCAATCTTTTTATTTTCCTCCTCAACTAACAAAATTCAGTGATTTACAAAGAACGTAGGAGATTATTTGGCTAGGAGCAACTGGGTGTGTTTTCAATCCCAGCGCTTGGGTGGCCGAGGCAGGAGGATCACTACGAGTTCAAGACTAGCTTGAACTACATGGTGAGACTCTGTCTCAAGAAAAAAAGAAAAAGAAAATTATTTGAGTGAGAGGTAGACAAAGCCATTCACTAGTAAATAAGTCATTGTATTATTCATCAGGAAAAACATATTGTGACACACATGAATGATAAAGCTACGCAGCAAAACACAATCTTGGAAAGGACAAAATACAGCTTAGGTTTGAATTCAGAAAACTAAAATATAGTGAAAGTGTAAACTCAGAGAGGTGCATTCTGTTTTGTTTCTCAAAACAAATTAAGAATTAAAAATTAGAATGACAGAATTCTTCTAATGTGCTTAGGAAGGCATAAATTGTTAATCAGGTTCCAGGCAATGATGTTTAATATCAACTTTAATAAAAAGTCTGCCTGCAGGAAGGAGAGGGCTGGTGGCCGCCTTTGAAAGCTGGGAAACCTTCTGAACCTTCGCCCTGGCGCTCTGAGGGCACCATTGACAGGGTTTTCTTTGAAATCGACTCCTTTTAAAGAAGTCAGAGTTATTAAAAATTAAGTTGTCAGCACGAGCTAGAAAAATTATATTTTCCACTGGCTTGAATGAGAATGAAAAGAAGCTGGAAAAAAATACTTATGTCGGAGAACCTTCCTGCAGCTTGTATGAGAATCTCACTCTGTAAGCATTTATTGAGCCCTTGCCCTGCACCTACGGTTGCTAGCGAAGCCCTCATCTTAAAATTCTGATTTTGAGATAGAAATGCGATATTTTAAAGCTATTTTCTCATTTCCTCCCAACCTGGGTTTATCTATTATTCCATGAAGCAGCTTCAATTCATAGCAGGTGAGCTTTTGCCACGCAGGGAATGAAACAATGAATTTTCCAAAAGTCTTGGCTGAACAGCATTCTCAAGAACACGTGTCAATCAGATAGAAGCTGACTCATCGGAGAGTGGCGGAGGGGCATGGCGTCCCCTGCGGCTGCGTGTCTGGATTGAGTTTAACACAGTCCAAGTGTGACCCCGGGCTTCAAAGTCTTGCTTCTGAACATCATGGTTATTGGTGTTTGTTTCTTAATTTAAAGAGAGGGTAAGTTTGGCATTTGTCATCTGTGACTAGTCTCTCTAATCAACCAAGATGAAAAGATCATCACAGAGAGAGAAAAGAAAGAGGAAAAATGAGCCATTTAAAAAAATCTATTTTAGTTCAGTGACAAATTGGGAAGCAAACATGTGTTCTGTTAGTGTCAGAACATCCAGGGGGTAAGGCAAACTTTTTGTTCTATTGTGCCCAATTAATTCAGCCCAGGGTTTCACTAATTTCTCTTCTCTATCCACTACATAAAATTCTTTCATTGCATCACATTAAGCTCAGTCGCTTGAGAGTGTTTTATACTCTCATACGGCTTGCAACCTCATATTTTAGATAACGTTGCTGTTCTATTTGTCACCTCCTCTGGGGAGAAGTGGTTATTTAGATCATTACTAGATGTCTTGGCTGGCCACTCCGTGATCATTAATTTAATTTCATTGTTTTCCAGAACACAAAGTATATGTCTATTTAAATTTCAAGGGTGGGGGAATTTTTTGCAAAGATATTGGAAATACAATAATTGCAAACTAAAAGCAAACTTGAAGAAGTGGAAGCATTATGATAAAAATTTTAAGGACACATATGTGACACGACTGTACTTGCTTCCAAAGGGAGTTTACTTGCAGATAGACATACTTTCTATAAATGCAAAATTTAAGGGCTGATGAGATAGTTTATATATATGTGTGTATGTGTACGTATGTATATGCATATGTGTATATATATACATATGTATATTTTATTTTTATTTTTTTATTTTTATTTTTTTTATTTTTTTTTATTTTTATTTTTTTTTTGTGGGACCAGGGTTCAAACTCACGACCTTGCACTTGCCCAGCAGGCACTTGTGCCTCAGAGCTATCTCCCCAGCCCCGACATATGTATATTTTAAAAAGCAGAATTTACTTCAATACTGGTACTTTTATGCAGTGGTGGAGGATACCTCCTCCTGAGGATACTGACCAAGGAGCAACGCCACTTTGATTCTGCCTGCTTAGTTAGGACCTGCCTCAGGGCATCTCTCTGATACCAAGGCCAGTGAGTTGGAAACTCCAGCATTGATAGTAATCACGAGGCCACTGTCATGCAATTAATTCTGTAGGAAACACTGAACAAAATCTAAACTAGATTCTTTTAAATAAGTGGTTTAACTTGAGAATAATTGCTGGAAGATATAGTAGCTTACCTGGTTCCAGTTAGGATTCATCAGTAACCAGTCAGGGTGGGTTTTACTAGGTTGCTTTGATGGTTTCTTACTCTGATCACATACCATTCTAACCAGTGTTAAATTAGAACCTGTTGCTAAGAAGAGATCAGACTATTATTTTATTATTATGTTTTACTTCTTTAGATTTATTAGGGAGTTTGTTACAAGTGTCTGACTTGGTTTTACAGGCATGCGTCCATGGCTCAAACACAAAATTAGAGTTAACACTGCTATTTAGTCTTCTCATTACATATATAGAATGACTACAACTACAAATGGCCGTGGAAAGCCTAATTTCAAATGCCTTCTTTGGGGTTTTGTCTACATATATTATTAAACTATGAAAGCACCAATTTGGGGGTTTCTCAAGTAGTGATTTGAGTCTCAGGGCATAACAGCATAATTTGGAAACTTTATTATTTCAGAAAGTACAGCCAGCCTTGTGTATTAAGGCCAGACTATTTGAGTTGAATGTGAAATTGAGGCATTTCTAACATTATATAGATGGATGATAGTTGATTAATGAAACTCTCTTTTTAATCCTACAAAAACAGGTGTGAGTTTTGCAGCTGAAAATCACTCAAACTTATTTCATGATTGAAATCTATACTATACCCTGGAGGGCAATTGCTTTTTGAAGCAAAACTGTGTACTTTAAAATACAAATCAACACCTTAAAATTTTTGTGTATGTCTATAACTACATGAGGCTTATTTTTAGGAGAAAGTGACACTACTTTTAAAATGTATATGGCTAGGGTGACTTGCTCCTACTTACCAAGTTATATATAAATTTTGAGACTCTCCATTTTTCTTTTCTTTTCTTATTCTTTAAAATGTATTTGGTATGGTATCTCATGCAGCTTGGACTTGTGGTGATTCTGTTTTCAGCCTCCCCAGTGCTGTGATTACAGCCATGGACCAGCATGCCTGGTCTCGGTGGCTGGCTCAGTGCACCTAGGGTGCAGCTGGTGTGGCATGCGATGCCAGGGATCAAACCTCAGCCTGTGCACTTGCATAAGTAGGTATTTACTTCACTGAGCTATCGTTTTGACCCCAACTTTTCATTTTTCATTGAAAAATCATAAGAAATTACAAAGGAGAAGAGAAAAAAAATTTAGACATTAATTGCTACTTTCAATAGGCCAGCAGAGATAAGCAGTACAATTATCCAAGTTATTCTGTATTTATACATAAATGTATCTTTTTCCTTCATTCTTTATTTCTTTTGTCCTTTTCTTTTTCCCATTGTTCCTTTCCTTTAAACAGATTCTTCCTCTTCCACAGTATCTATTGTACCTTTCAGATTTTATTTACTCTTCAGGTTTTTAACACTAGTGAGACAATGCAATGTTTATACATGTGGGTTAAATTTGTTTCACTTTTGCATATGATCTCTAGCTGCATACATTTATGTATAAAAGTCTTGAGTTTATCTTTTTTATAGCTGACTATTAATCCATTGTGTAGAACTACCACATCTTTTTACCCATTCTTCTTTTGGGTAGTGTCCAAGATTTAGCAATGACAAATTACACTGCTATAAACTTTGGTGCAAATATGTCAATGTAGAATATTTTTAGATCTTGAAAAATAGCCAAGAGGGGGATACCTTCCAATCCTAGTTTTTTGATGAACCTCCACGCTGATTTCCATAGTGGTTGTACCAGTCTATACTCCCACCGACAGTGGAGACGAATTACTTTGTCATCACTTTTTATGTCTGACCATTGACCAATAGATTTACTTTTGAATGATAAACACATGAGTTTGCATATCGTAGATAAGGACCAGTTTGGGTAAGGCTTACTCAATATTGCTATTAACCACTTAAAAAAAAATAACAAAAACAAAAACAAATAATCAAAAACTTTATCATTTGTCCCCCAAGCAGAGGTTTACATTTGAAGGAAAAATATAAGTTCTTCTTTGCAATAAGAATCTTACAAAGTGTACAAAGACATGAATGTCTTGAAGAAACTTACATCCTCATTTTCATCGTTAAAATTTTATAGCTGCTGTTTCACAGAATACTTATAAATAACAATATTGTAGATGTAAACTTACTCTTGAAATTTTAATGCCATAGTTAAGTGGGGATGACAAAAAGCAATGACACCCAGCAACCAGAAAGCAAGCTACAAAACAGAGGTAGAGATAAAAAAAAAAAAAAAAAAAAAGTGAATTTTGGCATTCATGCCTAAGTCACTCCATCTTTCTCATTATCAGTTATCTGTCTTGTAAACGAAGACACTGGCTAAAGCCATCCATAAGCTCCTGCCTGCATCTCCCATTCTATGATTACATTTCTAATGACATTAAGCTTCCCTGGAAGGTTAGTTTAACTGCATGACTTTCTGAACAGTGGCAATAGAAAGAACAGAGTATAATGAGAATAGCTCATTAATGTCAATCATGTAGAAAATGACCATATTACAAAGGTTTCTTCCTCCCTCCTTCTCTTCCTTACCACTTCCTGTCTCCCTCCCTTTTACTTCCTTCTCTTTGTTCTTGTGATGTTGTGTATGTGTGTATGCATATGAGTTTTACTTAGTGGATAGATCATTTGGAAAAAAATACCAAATTGTGATGGCAATAATATAACAAAATTATAATCCTGACAGAAGAAAACAGTTAGTTTTACTTATCAGATAAGGAACAAATCTTACTTAGCTCTACCCAGAGTTCCAAACATTATGGGCCTGGAAGGTGCCAGTGTGCCTCTTGAGCCCTGTGAGCTTGAGACACCCTGTCCCTGCCAGTGAGGTGAATAGCTGTCATGTTAGCTCCTTCCCTGAGCACTTCCTTCATCATGAAGCTCTCTATGAAGGCAAGAGGTCATTTATTCTCCCTAGAGAGTAACATGTTGGGGGACCACAGATCATAAATGGAGGCTGGGAGCTGTCTGAGGCCTCCTTGCCCTGCCCTGTAGGCTACACTGGGATGTGGAAACTCCTGGCCTTGTCCTGGCTAAGCTGAACCCCTCTGATGCTCACAGGGTGGGGATCTTTAGAATAATGGGGCCTGGCAGGATGGCTCAGTGGTCTAAAGTGCCTGCTTGGGAAAGCTTGGGTGGCTTCAGGGACCGCGGTTCGATCCCTGGCACCACATGCTGCGCCAGCCCTGCCCTCGGGGCAGGCTGAGCCGGCCATAGAAAATGAGTGCATAAACAAAGGTTCTGAAACAAGAAAAAAATAAATAAATAAAAATTTTTTAAAAATAGAATAATGCGGTAGCAATAGTAAAAGTTTCTCTTGGGGTTAAAACAGTTTCTTTATTAATCCTTTTCTCATCCTTGCAAGAGTGCTTTGTTGTTCTTGCTAGCTCAACAGCAATCACCAGGGCTGTTCCCTGAACCTCACACTACACCTCCCCTTGTGCTTCTCTCTGGCAAAAGTCAAAGTGGGCCAGCTGAAGAGGTCTTTGTCCATCCTGAGGCACTGACCTCTGCGTACCCATGTTGTACATCGCTGAAGTCATCTCTTTTACTTCATCCTTTGTGGTACCTGTCATGCAGGCATTTGGGGTCTTGGTCAGCTCCTTGGCAGCATCTTCAGTATGCTGAGAATGTTATAATACTTTTTTAAAATTGTATTTAGAAACTCTGACATGTTTTTGCAAATAGCCTTTAAAAATTGAGTAACATAAAAACATCTTCTTTAGTCTTAAAATCTGCCTTGCTGTGGCCAAATTAATCCCAGTGTCTTCTGCTGGGTTGCACTTCTCGGTGGGAGTCACACTCTTACTCTAACACATCACAATTGTTCGTTAACAATCACATTCATTAAGTGTTTGGCTTAAGCAGAGATTCCGTGGAAATTCAACCCCCCATTAAAAAAGGGCTAAATAGAATGAGGACAAATTTAAGATTTTTCTTTTGATTCTTGTGTAACTAGTATTATGCAAAGTATATGTAAAATACTTAGCATATTATGTGAGGTTGAAAAATTCACTGAAACTCCATTTATTATTTATGATTGTCAGTGTTATTTGTATATATGAAAAAGTTTGTGCTCACTGGTCAGAATTTTTATCTTGCCCAAATACTCATATAAGGAATGTCATTAGAGCCAGGGATATGGCTCAGCGGTACAGTGTGTGCTTGGCAAGTGCTAGGTCCTGAGTTCTAGTCACTGTGCCAAAAAAATAAAAATAAAAGAGCGTTGCAGATTTACATCTCTCCTGTACCAAGCATGGACATGGGGGATGTGCTATCTTGATACGGCAGGCTTTCAGCATTTTATACTGAAATATAGGGCCATACACATAAAATTAAAATGGGTAGTGAATAGCATGTTTGGTCTGCATCACCAAATATATTTTATTCTGACTACTTTAGGTTGCAGAAACACACAGTTCATCTATTTAGGTTCCAGGATAATAAAGATAAGAGAAAGAAAACAGTTGATGTCCTTCAACTCAGTACTAAGAAAACTACTTCCTCAGTTCTGATGAAATGTCAGATCCCATTTAACAAATACTCCTCTGGTTAATTTATGATGGTCCAACATCATCTTCTTTGGACACTGATATAGTTATGTACATAAAATTGTATTTAATGGAGTCATCATTTGTAAAGAGGAAAATACACCTGTGGGTAGGTAGTAATTTTGATTCTGTTTTGAGCCCTATGTTTCCCTCTTATATAAGAATTTACTTCTTTACCTCTTCATGTTATGTACTTAGATGCCTCCTAATTATTTTTTTTTTTGTAGTTTGTCATCCCTATAATGTATTAAGACTCAAATATTTTGGGGGCCATATTTACCCGTTTAGTAAATGACAGGAAGAAAAAAAAAAGGTTGCTCTTTCAAGATATGATGTGAAGATAAATAACAGCCCATGTCACTCTAGCTTTATGTTCTGCATGTATTCATGAGTTGCTGTCTCCCACAAAATACACTGCACATCTTAGGGAAATGTTGCAACTCACAATGCCTACTTCCACTGCAAACACAACTTACACAGAATGGTAACATTCTGGCTTCAATTAAAGTCTTCTTTTGTATAACTCTTAGTAAAGAGATCTGATTGCTAAGCAAAGGAAATGTTAGTGTAAAGATACTAAGCAGGGAAACCAAGGTGAAATAATCATTGATACTTCAGGGATGGGAGAGATGGCATCCCTTGCATATGGATCTACTCTCCATGTATGAATGCTAATGTCTCTGTTGGAAGAGTTGAACATTTCCTGTAGAGTTCATCTTCAACTACGGTTGAAGATGCTTTCCTTTTGCCCAACTATTTTGGCTTCAATCTTTTGACTTGATTTCCCTTTCCTGGTAAACGAGGGTGCACCATCGTTTTGGTGGGCTGTTAGTACTTTGCCTTTCTTCCCTCATCTTCCTACTCTGTGGGTGATGACATCACACAGACTTCATTCAGTTGGTTTAACAGCCAATGAATGAGAACCTGAAGATCCTTTGAAAACCACTGTGCAAAAGGGAATTTCCTTCAGGAATAAGAACTTTAAAAATGTAGGCCAGTTAATCTTTGTAAGAGGCAAACATGAACAAAAAAAAAATTGCTGTTTAGACCTAGGAAGGTTCTTCTATTTCTCATCTGTGTTTCAGATAAGATTAAAAAGCCAAAGGGAGAAAAAATAAATAAAAACTAGGAAAAACAAACCAGCGTAAGCTTTGTATTTCTATGTTTCTTGATTAATATTTGGAACATTTCCACAACTAAATGCTGTATGTGAGTTTAACTCCCCTTTTTTTCAGCAATTCTCTTACCTCAGCATTCTCCAGTCTTTGCACTTATAATTATTTATTGAGAAAAAATTTAAGCCAGAGAGTGTTTCAATAGGAACATTTTTCACTTGTTTTGCAAAGCAAATAGTAGCCACTGGCCAGCTGAGAACTATTAAAAATACAATTCAGACTGAGTCAGTGCTTATTAGATTTATGAGATCCCAATTTTGATGGACCCCAATAATGAGTGGCAGTGATTGGGCAAAGTAGCACAAAGCACCTGGCTCACGCTGGCTGTTATCTCATTTGGAACACATGGCAAACTTTAGAACAGATTTTTAAGTTGGAAGTTGAAACCTGCAGCCTCTCAGCAGAAGAGGCCGATTCACCCTGTAGAACGTATCTTACTCCAAGTTCCAAGCACTGGTTTTGAAGGAGTAGGTTACCTTGAATGTGTTGTGATGATACATCAGAAAGAGAAATTAAAATACACCACACACACACACACACACACACACACACACACACACACACACAAAGGAGCAACATGTGAATCTAAGCATCTTTTGGGTTTTTTACATATGTTTATGCCAATGGGGATGTCCTTAAATTAGACGCTACTATTTCAGTACAGTTGGTGCATGGATACCAATCTCTGAAAGAGTAGATTTTCCTCTGCATAGTTTTCTTTAGTGGAGCGAGTTCTTCAAGTGGAACTTTTTGAGTCATAACTGTAAGGTCACTTTTATTATGATATAATTTGGAGCTTAGGAAGTAGAGTTTTGGCAAGGCTAGAAATATGACACCTTCTATCACACTAATGGTAGTAAATTCTTTATTAATTGGCCATTTATTTCCTTGGGAATCACAGAACAATTACCAGCAGTCTAGGTGCTTATAGAACTGTGAAAATACTCCTGAGTCTCTTAGGAGAACTACAGAAATGATAGTTATGGCAATAATTTTGAGTTGGCACAAATATCAAGATAGTGTGTCAAGAGTACTAACATCTGCAGAGAAAAAGCTGTTATGATCTTATTATTTTAGATAGGAAAACCGATACTAAAAATGAACCGCAGGGAAAAATACTTAGAGTGACCCACTAGGGGTCCCTTCCAAGTAAAAAAGTTTCAGTAATTCAAAAGATGCAGCTCCATGTCATTATGACATTGTGACAGTAAGCAAGGAGGGCCAGGAAAGAGCACCACACAACAATTCCTTAGTATGATACATTTCTGCCTTTTTCTTTTTAAGCCTTGATGTGGGGCAGCCAATCAATTAGTCTTAATTAGACATTCAGAGCATGTTATTCCAACGTTCTGACACAGCGACAACACTATGACAATTGCTGTGCTTTCTAGAAATTTTAGCTGTATTTATGTATCTCAAATGGCATTTTGCAAGATAATTTATTTCTTGAAAGGAAAGAAGCTTCACAGTACATTTTTCTTTGCAAGGCTGATGGAAAGGGTGGGTGGAGGATTTAAGGTACACATTTTGGATAGAAAGCAACTTGGTAGAAAATGATTTTGTTTCCATGTATTAACTTTGCAGAGTTAGCACTGGGAAAAATAATTGCAAGAAATTGGTGTAAAAGCCAGCTAATAAAGGGACTCAAAGTCCCTACAGAGGTATCATACTGTCACTTTCTGCTAATGGCAGCAGAAGATAATTGTGGACAAATACAGCCGAACCAAACCGAGGCAATTTTCCTGCAAAAACATGTAGCTGCCTCTGACATTTTTCTGAAGAAATTGGTTACCTTCTCTGCTTCAGGAGTATGACATGGAATATCACACTTAGTAGGAAGATATCTGTCCTCTCTTTTGCTCCAACATCCCCTCCCTTTTAAATTGGGGTGCAACAAGAGCAAAGCGGGGCGAGATGTGATCCTAGGTGATCACATTTTGCAGTCAGTTAGAGGATCTCTTAGGTTTCTGAGCTCTGCTTTGGAAATCTGGCCTCTGGCATTCACTTCGCCCTCCTCCCTATGACATCACGAAGGCATCTGCTCCATCACATCCTCTCTCTCTGCACAACTGGCTTTCTGCTCCTCTAAAAGAGCAAACAGAGCTGTGCAAGGGCCAGGGCACAAAGGATGCTGCGCAAGCTCACTGGAGGAGAAAATTTTTTTTTCTGTCTTTCTCTTTTCTAAAGTAGAATCCTTAGTGTTCTTCTTTCAGGTAAAGCTACAGCAAGAAGAAAAAGGAAAGAAGCCACATTCGGTCACCATTTGCATAAGTATATTTGTTACACATCCTTGGAATAGTTGCATAGCAGCTAGGTATAAACCCCAGTTCCTTTTAGAATCTGGGGAAGCGTTGTACCCCCTGGGTAATCAACCAGTCAGAAAGCCTACAATTGATCTTGCAGTTCCCCAGAGCAGCCACATAATGTATCCCCAAGTCACTTCAGCAAGGTGGTTGTTGCTGGAAAAGCTCTCCCTTATCATATGTTTCATCCGTAAGTGAAAGTGAAATAGGCCGGAGATACGGGCTGGTCCGCTGCACCCCTAGCATCATGACAGCATCTTTGAACCAAAGTGGAGAGAGAAAAGTATGGCTATTCCAGCTCGCGAGACCTCGTGCCTCTTCATTACGCTTAGTAGTACTTAAATCGAGTTCCCAGCCCCCTGCATGAACAGAGACCTGCATTTAACTCGCTATAAAATATGGATTTTATTGCAGCAGCTACACTTGCTCAGTACCGCGCTGACCTGGCCAGCCTCCCGCCTGGAGATGGTCGGCAACTCTGGGCAAGAGAATATCTAACCACAGAAGTGGCCCCCGATCTGCGGCGGCTGCAGCACACCCTGCTGCAACCCCCTTCTAGCACATCCAGGACGAGCGCATCGTGGGTTTCGTTTTTCTTACGTCTTACACCTCAAACCAGGCGCGCTCGCTCCACTCTTGCAGCAGTCCAGGGAAGGTGTTCGCCCCTAGACTTGCGTCTGCCCAGCCTTGGCAGAGCACGAGAGAGCTGCGTCTTCCGCAGGACTTTGAGCTGGAAAGTGTGCTCCATTTTCCGAGTCCAGTGTTGGACTTTGCTTGCAACCACAGCATTACTGTTCTACACGAGACAGCAGGCGCTGCCCGGAACGCGCAAGCTAGCAATTTTCCTTAGCTCCTTCTGTCAGCCAAACTATCTCTTTTAAGTTTTCCTTATTGGGAGCAATCCAGAGTTTTCAGACTATCTGAATCTGTGCCTTAGCGCCAAAGGCAAGAAATAAAACTCAGCCCGAGCAATCCCCACAGAGACCCTCGCCACGCGGGCAGGTGGAGATGCAGCCGGCCCCCACGGCTTCGCCGCCGGTCCTGCACGCACCGACGCCCTCGCTAATTGACCAGCCAACTTTATAGAAACGCAGTAGCTGCCGGGGAGCCTCCGCGGGCGGAGACCGAGGCAGCGGGCTTTTCTGGGGCGGCCGGCTCCCCGCGCCCCCTCCCAGCCCAAGCGGGATCTGTCTTACCCGGAGCGGAGGAGAGGAGCGGCGCGCAAGGCTCCCGGCAGCGGCGCGGTCCTGGGCAGGGGCAGGGGCAGGGGCAGCGGCGGCAGCGGCAGCAGCGCGCACCGCACCGCGCGCCGCACTCTTGCCTCGCGGGCTGAGCCTTCCCGGACCCGCGCGCCGCACCCGCGGGGCGGCTAGGGCTCGCTCTCGCTCTGATTGGCTTCCATCCACTCCACAGAATTTAAAAGGAAAAAAAAAAAAAAAAAAGGGAAGATGCGTGCATAACCACCGGTACCTCGAACCGATCCCGAACCCACCTCTGCGCGCCTGCCAGCGCCCCGGGAGCCCCGGCGACCCGCCCAGGCTGCCGCCGCCGCCGCCGCCGCCGCCGCCGCCGCCGGCTCCGCGGTTCTCGCTGCCGCGGCTGGAACTGCAGCTCTCGGGATGCGAAGGTTACGGGCTCGGGAGAGCAGGCTCTTGTGGGCACACACTGATTTGCAAGTGAATGAAGTGGGAGGGAGCGGAGAGAGGAGGACTTTGTTACAGCGGCCCGGAGCCTGCCCCCGCCCGCCCCCTCCCCGTGACAGAATGACTCCCAGTGTTTCAAGTCCCCAGCAATTCGCTCCCGAACACTCGTGCAGCCCTAGGTTTTCCCTTCTTTCTCTTTCTTTCATTTTCTTTTTTGGCACTGGGGGGCTGGGTGGGTGGGGGTGTCTTAAGACATCCTGAGAACTTGTGTGACTCCGTGTGATCCCTTCTTACATTAGCAAAAGGCGCCTGGTACTATTATCAGCAAGGGTCTAATGTTCTTTTTTGAACCGACCGAGAGCAATTATGATTCCCAGGGACACGGTACCGTGCCGCTTCGCGCTGTGCGATGCCAGCCAGCTTGGTGACACAGCGCTCCTAACAAGCACATGCACAAAACAGCCCGGGTCTCCCGAGACAACAATACCGACGTCTGTTCTTCGCAACACAAACAGACGCAAGCGGACACAGATTCGCGGCTCTCTTCCCGGAAGACGGGTTTAACAGCCCCTGATCTCTCTTTGGGAGTGAGGAGCCCCAGGAAGTGGGCGCCTGAAGCCATACTTCCCTGGGCTTGTAGGCGCGCTCCCAGCCCAAACCCTTGGAGTCTGCCAATGACTTCACGACTGGTGCCATCTTTCTAAAAGAACTGCAACAAGGATACACGAGGCGTGCAGAACAGCGGGTGTAATAATGTTTAAGGTCTGTGTCATGCTTAAGATGTCTCTGGAAAGTTATGAAACTAGGATCACCGCCAGATTCAACTCTTTGCTACACAAAACTGCTCGAATGGCCATGTTGACTATCCCATAGAAGGGATTTCTAAAATTAGGGAACAGCTACAAATGTCTTAAACATGTCAAAGTATTATTAGAGGAGAGTAATGGCTTTCTACATAGGAGCCGTAGACACGATGGAGTCAGGCGCTGTTGAATTAGGAGAATTAAATCTAATTACCACAGTGGTTGCACCCCGGGTCAGCAGCAGCCCAAGCCAGCTGTTTGCCATGCTGGGTTCTCAGGGAGATTTGCATTACTCAGTGTCCTAGGCAATTCCAGGCCCCTTGGCCTCCTAGTGATGACAGTGGTTGGAGGCTGATCTTGGTCCCAAGAGAGCTCTTACTAAAAAACCTTTTGTGCTTTCAACAGAAGTTCAGGTATTTAAATAAAGCCCAAATCAAAGTATTTCCCCTAGGCAGCTGTGCTTCAGAGAAGGGAGAGTAGAACAGCTTTAGCCCAGATGTTCCACACAGGGATAGGGGAAGGATTTTGAATCTCTTTCTTGAAAAGATCTCTTTCTAATGAAGACTTGCCATCAATTTACCAAAAGAGGCTTTCTTGCTGCTATTTAAATTCTTATGATGAAAAGATGGGAGAAGAAGGCTGCTTCTGATTCATAGTCCCTTCTTCAGATTATGAATTTATTACACGTTTAATATAAAAGATGGTTTCTTGTTTCTCTGTAGTTCTTTATTTCTTACAAAAGTCCTTCCATAGTTCATTTTATTTAATTCTTCTATCAAGTCCACTTTTTTGCCCATCAAGACGGAGAGAACAGATTGATGAAGACACAGTAGAAGTTAAGTAGTATGTCCAAAGCAGCGTTACTGAGAAGCATAAGGAAAACTATCACAGGTACAACTGTGTGCAGGTATGTAGCAGACAAACAGAACCACAAGTTATCTGCGCAGTGAACACATAATATATGTTGCTAATAAAAATAAGTCACATGCTCAGAATGACTCTAGATAGGCGAACAAAATAACTGATTTTATGATATAACAGTGAAGTTAATTTTCTATCCACGGAACCAGTTAAAATCTCACAAAAGAAATCTCTAATTGTCTGCCATATACTATCCTTCCAACCTCATTAAGTTGCTAGTCAAAGGTGGTTAAAATAATGACTTTTATGAAAAGTGGACAGTGCGCACAAACAGTTCAGGTGGTAGCATTAAATTCCATAAGGGACCTGTTATCGCAAGATGTTGTATTAAAAGACTTATGAGGCTGGAAAGTTTTCCAGTAACATGCACCGCAGTAGTGATTAGTGTTGAACTATAGGATTGATGTGAATAGACAGAATTGTTTTATCTTCATTTCAAAGGCAAAGAAGTGAGTGTTTAATTAAAAGAAAATGACTGATGGGCACGGGGATGCATGCCTGTAATCCCAGCACTTGGGAAGCTGAGATAGGAGGATCACTTTGAATACGAGCCTGCCCTGTGAGGTGAGTTCAAGGCCAGCCTGAACTGCACAGTGAGGTTCTGTCTCAAAAAGACAATAAATAAATAAATAAATAAATAAATAAATAAATATTCACATGTATCATCTATGTTTTATTATATTTTGTTCTCTGGCAGACCCCCCCAAAAAAAAGCCTGGAAACTTAAAAAAAACCAATCAGAAATCATTAAATGAGTGAGACAGCTTTGCTATCACCCCAAGGAATGGAACTGCAGCATGGAAATTCTGGAGGGCCAGTAGAGAGGCCCAGACATGAGGAAGCTGCCAGCATCTGCTCACTGTGTCGCTGCTTTTGCTTCCAGCTCTGGCCTTCAGGCCCCTGGGAGGCAGCAACACAGATAGTTCCAGAGCTGACCTGATGGAAGGAGAGTGCTTTTCTGCTTTTGCTCCCTTTCTACTTTCTGAGAGAGGGGCTCTGAGTGGTCAGGTGTACCCTGGACTTGTTGGGGGACCTGCAGGTGTGCAAGGAGGAGACAGCAGGCTCTCTGGGCCACACTGGCTCTTGAAGGACCCAAAATCGAAGGTCCCATTGTCCATGTTGTCTTCTCTTTAGCTAACTCCCATGGCTGAAGTGGCTCATCAGTTTTCAGGCTGCTTCATTATTTTATATGCTTCAGTCAGAACAACTTCCTTTTCTTTTACAGTTTCATTTTTAAAAGAATCTCCTTCATAGACCATTATTAAGGATATTAATTTTGATGACATATTTTCTAACTTACACTAAATCTCTCTTCAGATGATTAAGAGGCTATCTTCTCTTTACAATGGAGATGCATATAAATAAATAATTACAACTTCCCTGACATATACTTCTGTATGTAATGGTTACCTGGTATAAACATTTCTGTAGGCATTAACTATTATTCCTGATTAGTACAAAAATTCACTTTTTGGGACCCATGTGCCTAATTAAGAATCTTGGCATTGCTGGTTTCAACTCAACCCATCCAAATCTTTGATCTGCAGCTCACCCTAAATGTGTTGCTGCTAGAAATAGCATGTACATCACATTGCTTATGACTTCAGCATGGTGTGCACAGGTGAACAGATGTCTGTGAAGAACGAGTGGTCCTCTTCCACCGGTGTCCTGTGTGCGTGCATATGTATGCGGCAGTAAAAGGGGAAGATGTGTTTAAAGGGGAGAAACAGCTCTAGTCACTCTAGGTAGTACTGGGCTGAATCAGAGGAGACGGGAAACCTCAATGGAATTTCCCCTTCTTAAGGGAAATTCATAGACATCTCAATACGAGCGAACCTGAATTCGCACAAATTACATGTGCTCATCCGGGTTTCTAATCCTGGGAGAGCTTCCAATACTGTATTCAAAATGAGTTGGATCCCTGGATGCATTAAGACGTTTCCCTCCTGATCATTATGTGTGACTCATTCCTATAGGGAGGTACAGTAAGCCAGGAGACTTTCACAGAGATAAATGCTCAGTGGCAGCCTGTTATTGACCTACACAGAATATTTCAGTACTCCGGGTATTTTAGGGTATGTAAAACAGACCTCAATTTTGCTGAATTCTTCTGTTTCTATTTTATTCGTTGTCTTTCAGTGGAATGTAAACTTGCCTTTCCAGATAGGAAAACTCAAATTTGGCAGCTGGAGAATCTAGATTGTTCTATGACACAAAAGCCCTGGCCTCATTGAGAAGACACAGATCATTAGGAGGATATGTGATGTGTCAAGATGTTCTGTTACGTAGGTATACAGATTGGTGCTAGTTACTTTTCTGTCATTGCTAGGACCAAATGCCTGCTACCCAAAGTTAAACGGAGGAAGATTCTTTAGCTCACAGGTTGTGGCAGTTTCAGTCCTCAATTGGCTGGCTGCAAGGCAGGGTGGCACAAGACACAAGGGCAACCACTCATGGTAGGCAGAAGACAGCAGATCAACAAGGGACCTCAACAGCCCCTTTCTGCCTCTTTTGTTTTACCCACCCTTCTTAGAGCAGACAGCACTCACACCCTTAATCTACTGCCCTGGAGCCTAGCATGGAACCATCTGAAAAGCCATAACAAGACCAGCATAAACACAAACTCCTTCCTTTTCCCTCCAAGAGAAAAAATAATTCTCCTTTCCCACCAACCCACCTCCCAATTATAGAAGCGCTTGATGGGAAGAATGACAAGCTCAAGTGGGGAAGACAATATAATAGCATATGTTAAAAAATATTTTGGGATTTTATAGATTGTAAGAACAGCAAAATTTCACAGAACATCATGGCTGTCAAAAAGAAGGCAGAGATAGAGATGTGAAGTTGGAAAGAAGGTTACCTTCTGGAGAGGTACCAATATTTCCCTTATGATAGACCTGGCCTCACCTACAGCCTCTGCTCTTTTCAAGAGGCACAGAGAAATATCCTTTTGCTTTTGGTCCCTTCTTTTGTACTCTCATTGCATTGAGTAGACTTCAGCTGGTTCGATAGCTCAGTGGACTAAAGCACTTGCTTAGGCAGGTAGCAGTGGGGTTCAATCCTTGGATTGCTGTGCCAGCCCTGCCCCTGGGGTACACTGAGACATCGAGTGAGACTGGGCATGGTGGCGCAAGCCTAAAATCCCAGCTCTTGGGAGGCTGAAAAGAAGAAAACCATGAGTCTGATCTACATAGTGAGACTCTGTAGACCCTGTACTAAAAAAAAAAAGAAATATTTTGAGTAGACTTCATTCCTTATAAATTCTTCTCATCTGATACATTATATATTCATTATATTTCTTTTGTTTTATTTGTCATATTTTAGGGAATACACCCTGTTTACAGGGTGTTCAGGATCTCACTACTAGATGGGACTAGTAGTGATCTGCTTATTTGAGGCCTCCCAAGAGCTAGGATTACACGCCACCACGCCCATTCTCCATTGCCATTTTAGCGTGCCCCAGAGGAATCTAACTCCCAGCCCCTGTGCCTGCTTGCAGGTGCTTTAATCTGCTAAGCTATTTGGCTGGCCCTATAGTCATTGTATTTCTTTGTGTTTTTTATTACTTTTAATAAGAGATAACAATGTATAGCAATGTGACAGTTTCAAAAGACTTTAGTAGTACATTTCCAGTATTTGATATAATGCATATTGTCGTTCTCCTTTTAGTTGTACAGAGCACAGGGTGTAGATGCTATAATTTTTCAAATCATTATTGGTACAAGAAAATTTCTTCTCATTGAATGAAGAGAAAATAGTTGTATACATAATCCAATGCTCGATAAACACAGTGGGTTATTGGTAAACTGGCAATGTTGGAAACTGTTGATTTAAGCCTTTTATAGCTCAGCATTCTAATCTAGCTTTATGTTTTATGTCTTGTGGTTAAACTTTTCTGCTGGGTGGTTAAGGGCAAGTTTAAGCAAGACCTGTATAACAAAACATGTAACTTTTGTATCTCTCAAGGTCGGTCAAATCCCCTCAGGATTTACTTTGAAACCATGCACAGTTCTTTGTAGAACTGTTGTCAGTGTCAGCCATCTGGATGTGTCACAGTCATTACTTGACCTGTTTGCCCTCTGTGAAATCCTGAGAGAATGTTTTCTCTCTAAGTGACTCTCCTTTGGAACACTATGTATCTTCAATCCCTTTCCTCTGTAGTCCCATAATCTCCTTGAGCAGAAAATTTGGGAAACGACTGAGTTATAGGATGTTACAGCACAGGTTCTCTTATGTCCTAAGTCCTCGCTGACCGTGAAGGGCTAGTGCCAAAATATTGGCTATCCTTGTAACCCTTCTTTTTCTCTAAGTTTTGGTCTGTAATTCATTGTATTTTGGAAGGTGCCACTTTTTTTTCTTTCCATTTTGGTTTTGTCAACTTTGGTGTTTGATGAAATAGTGGTACTTGATTGTATGAATGAGTAGAGATTCAAAGGAACTAGAGTGAATTTGGCAGACAAAAAACAGGATAGTTCATAAACTTAAGATCCTGCTTATGAGCTAAAAATGAAAGGACTGTAACAGAGAATTTTATAACAGCTGAAAAACTCTCCAGTGACAGAAAATAAGAGAAACTTTTAATGTCCCAGATGCTTCAATACGATCATCTTCAAAAACTACTGCAGAGGTTGCCTTTTGTTTATTCTAAGACACCCTGATTTTCTTAATTTAACCTCATTAAAGTTTCTATGCCACTTACAATGGATGTGATAAGAAACATCGTGGGACAGCATAACTGGCGGTACTTTTAGTTCTTGGTAACACGTAGAATAATGGTGGTTATTCTTATCTTTGGTATCTTAGCTTCAGTGACATGCAGATTGTGGATTTCAGCTCAACATATGAAAGGACTTTTAAATGAAATTAGTGCTACAGACGTAGTAGAACTCAGTCCTGTCACTAAAGACGTTCAATCATATGCTGGATGAACACATTATAAATGAACTCAAAGATCAGATTTGGGATCAAGCAATCTTTTATATCTTCATCAAACTTGGCATTATTAAATTTAGATTTAGTTAGATTCATTTTTTTCAGGGAGGAAGCAAAAGTCATACAGGTTGAGTGTTTGGTCCAACGTCACACATGTCATTAGAAGTAGAGGGCTGTGCTAACGTCCCTCTTATTTTCCACCCTGAAGTTGCTTTTATTTGCTTTCTCTTATTTATTTGTTTTTTCACTTTAGGGAAGGGTGTACAGGATGCTCAGGTCTTACTACTAGATTGGACTCAGCGATCTGCCTGTTTAAAGCTTCCCAAGAGCTGGGATTATAGGTGTGCACCACCACGCCCAGTCTCAAAGGCCATCAAAGGGGTGGGGCCAGCATGTCAGGCCCGTGGATTGAAACCCTGGCTGCTTATTTCCTTTAGTTTTGCTTTCAGGATAGAAAATGAGCACTGTCAGTATTCTGATATGACGAGTCACTAACACGTACTGCATGCGTGTAATGTGCCACATTTCCTGTATAGACTATTTCACTGAGTCCTTCTGACGGTATGGTAAATATTACCACTCTCACTTATAGGTGAGGAAACTGAAGAGTTGGAAGTAATTCACCTCATGTCAACAGTCAGGCTGAGCCAGAACTGTGAGATGCAGATGTCTACCTTGAAGTGTAGATGCTTTCAGGCTCATTGAGTTTATTGAAGAAATGATGGTTGGTGACGTGAAAATTAAAACCTGCCAAAGCCTGAAATTTCTGGTTTTAAGATAAATGACTTTTACGTGTTACATGATTATGTTCTGTATTGCTGGACTCAAAATATCTGGCTAATGGTTTCTGTTCTCTAATGTATTTGTGTCCAAACCAAACCTGTACTTTTGTGAAATTTTAGAGCTAGCAAATAAACCAAATGACATAGCTTTCTTTCATTCAAGAAAATTTGGCTTTACCTCGCACCAGGTGTATGCTTTCCCAGCTTCTAATTTTTCTCTGCTTAGGAGTACCTCACAGGTAAGAGAAACCATAGTTGGTGATTTTTTTGTTCTTTGGGGTCCTTGACTATTTGCTAATAGGCACCACCCTTGCCTCTGCTGGCCTATTCTGCCCACAGCTCTGCTGGTGCACTTTACAACCCTGGGGCAGACTTCACTTCTTGAAAAAGAAAGTTGGTATAGTATTCAGGTGGAATCGTTGGTCACAGCTGTGGTTTTGTCTTTGCTTGGGGAACTACATGCTATGAGTTTTAGAAGCAAAAAGAAAACAAGAAATAAAATATCTTAGGTCAATTGATAAGGAAAAATTTAAAAGACCCTTAACTAAGTGTGTTTTGGGTAGTTGTCCACACGTGATATTCAAACCATCCTTGTGCTTTCTCATATGCTAGTGATTTGCTGCTTCATGTGATGCCATTTTGGCGAAGTCCTTGTCTTTTGGCCTTTGTTTAATTCACCTGTGAAAACAAGGCAGCTTTTTTACTCAGTAATCCCGATTCTTTCCTGTACATGTTGTTATTTTGCATTTGGCCGCTAGGGGGACAAAGAGAGATCTTTTTGTTAAACAGGTTTGCATCCGTTACTGATTCCAGGCCTAAGAGAACACCACCGGGAACGCTGATTTTTCTTAATGAGACATTGAATATCTTAAAATGCCCTTTCTTAAAAAAAAAATTGGTAATAAACTGTAATATGAGCTGGAACTTCTTCGTAAAATTTGAGGAAAGCAATTATTACTATGTCTATGACCAGCAAAAGTTTTATAAGTATAATCACGTATCTTCATGAACATTACCACGCAGGAGATTTCACTAAGCTCGTTAGGAGTCAGGGATAGAGCCTTGTTATAAAAATTCACAAACCATGATGCTTTAAGCATGCATACACAGACACTTACAGGAAGTTTAAAACATGTTTTAGTGGTAAACTCGGAGTTTCAAGTTTAATGGAGAAGTGAAATACTTCTATGACAAAGAACAACAAAGAATTTAGTGATGACAAAGTCAACCCTACACAGACTACTAAAAGATATTCTAGAGAGGAATCAAAATGACCACAACTCCATGAAGGAGAATGGAAAGAACCCACCAAATAGGGCAAACGATTAAATACAGGAGAAAAAGAGGTATACAAAAGCAGTCTTTCAACTATTCTTTTGTATACAGCAGCAAAATATTTCCTTTAGTGGTTATCAGGGTTTTTATAATTAATCTTAAAAAAAAAAAAAGAAAGCAACACAAATGAAAACTATTTAGTTGTAGAGTGAGAAAAGAAACTTGACAGTTTATAATGAAAAAGGGACTGAAATAGACAATAGTCCCTAAAGTAAATATTAACAGCTGTTACTGAGCACTTATTATGTGATAGGAATGTGTTAAATGAATCTTGTTTATGTAATTTTGATTCTCTCAGCAACTTTATTAGCAAGTGCTCTTATCATACCCAAGAGTCAGTGGAGAATTACAGAACGACATCATCAAGCCTTCTCATGCCTCTGATGGCAGAGTGCAGCTTAGAACTCAAGGTCCTACATGTTAGAGTGGGACATGCTCCTGTCTACCGACTCTGCCACTGCCTGGTGGCAGCAACCTACTCTATGTCGCATTTTCAGGATTATAAAATGCTTCGTATTCGCTACTGCTTTGGCTGTGTAACAATTATGTTTAATAAAGGTATAAATATCCTCACCCTTCTTGCGGTTAGTGGGGGCAACACAGTGAGAGTCCTGCATAAGAATCTGTAGTTTAAAGTTGGACAGCATGCATGTAAAAACAAGTGTCTTATTTTAAAGTATTAGAACCAGACTCTGGAGATGGTGAGTAGGCTGACTAATCTTTTATTTTTTATTAGTACATGTATTGTGACACATGTGATAATGAGTATCTTCATCACTGGGAGTTGGTACATAGGCACACTGCATTTTAGTCCTTCTTTCATCCTCTTCCGCTTCTCCTTCGTTATGGTCTAGTTGTTCCCCCAAAGCCTGATGCAGTCATGGGGAGGACTTCTAGAGTTTGTGATTAACTCATGATCCACTGGGATTATGGGTGTGAGTGCTGCTGGGATTATGGGTGTGAGAACTATACACCTAGTCTGGGGCCGAGAGCCTGAATGCACCTTAAGGGAGCCAGACTTGCTCTCTGTAGCCGCTGTTGTCGCCACTCCTCCCTTTGCTCTCTGCTCTTTGCCACTGCAATGAAGAGTTGCTCTCTGCCCTGTGCAGCTCTGCCTTGGAGCCAGCCAAGTATGGACTGAAACCTCCAGGGACTGTGGGCTAAGTAAATCTTTCCTTTCCTAATTTTTAGTGTCATGTGTTTGTACCAGCAACAAGAGAAGAGTAACCGAGACACCCTCTGTCCCTAGAGACTCTTCGTTTTCAGAAGATCTACCTCATTGTTTCCTATTAGCAATTTCCATTTTGTTCTGGAAGTTATATTAACTTGACTGGATTATAAATTTTCTTAAGTGACTGAATTGTGAGGAAAGTGATTTCATTGATGAGTTGGCAACTGCATAGACTGCTAGAAGTTAGGGTTTAGGTGGAGGATGCGGGTCTTAGTCTGTGACCTTGGGATGATGTCTTCGTGGGCTCTTCCCTCGCTCACTGCTTCCCAGATGCCATGACTCCAGCAGCTTTGTTCCCTATACTCTTCCACCATTATGCTTCTGCCTTGGACTCAGCTGACCATGTACTGAACCATATACTCTGACGCCATGAGCCACACTAAACTCCTCCTCCTTTTAACCTTCCAGTGTCTTCTGTATCAAATTTGTCTCAGCAGTGTGGAAAGCTGTCCAATGAAAGGTGGAAATTTCTACTTCTGGTGCTCTTGGCTTTTGAAGGCCTTTGCTAATGGTCTAGGTGGCTGTACCATAAAAACAAGATCCTAAATTCTCATAAAACTTGCAATTCCACATTTTTGAACAATATTAATCACTTCATTTATTGAGTGTCAACTGTGGACCAGAAATTGTAGTCAGTGTTTTGTAAGTTGTCTTGCTTAATGCTCTTGAAAAACTTTCTAAGATCAATAGTCATCTCATTTTACTGATGTAGAACATGCACCTGGGAGAGATTAAATCACGTGCTGAAGGTCACCTGCCAGAAAGAGGTCAGAGCTAGAGCTAGATCTAGGGTCTTAAACATGAAATGAACTCAACATAGTTAATGAGGTTCAAGGTACATTTCTTTGAAGTTATTGTACTGATGCTTTCTAATCTTAAATATAAATATGAGCCAAATTTCAGGTTACAAGGCAGAAAGTCTGTATTGGTCAGGGTTTTACTTAGAGGAATAGAACAGATATAATATAAGGAATAGATATTAACACCAAATATACAATCTATAAGGAATTATAAGATTGGCTTACAATAGTCAGCCACAGAGCCAGATGAGAAAGTGTGCAGAGGGTGTCTGCATGCTCCAGACTGAAGAATTCAATCCTGAGGTCTGGACTTCACTGCAGCACTCCATGTATGTTGTACGATTTTTGGCCCAGTGCCGAAAGAAATGACGAGAAGACCTGATGAATGTACCTTCAGAGGACTCACCGAGATTTCTCTTCCTCAGTGAGCCCAGAGCCTCAGAAGGCTCTTCTTTTTATTTAGCATTTAAAAAATGGCTAAAGAGTATATGTCACTACTTTAATAGATACAGCATATTCCAGACACGTAGCTCACGCCAACAATGCTGACAGACATGTAGCTCACACATATGCTTGCAGACATGTAGCTCACAAATAATACTTTAAGCAGAGGAGGAGGCAACTATTGGTGTCACATAGAAGATAAACAAGGAACAGGGCATCCATGGGAAGAATCGCCATCCGCAACCTTGAGCCCCAGCTTTCCGGGAATCTCAGGCAACAGAAGGCAGCCCTCCCTGGGCTCTGTCTATAATTCTAGGACAGGGCACCCACAGGTGGAGCTCCCCCCTTGAAGCTTCAGGCCTCAGCTTTCTGAGACTCCTGAGCAACAGAAGGCAGGCCTCCCTGGGTTCTGTCTATAACTCACCACTTCTAGGGACACCAACTGGTCTTCAATCTTATCTCTATATCACTACAATATGTGTAAGTCTCTACCCATTGGCTGATGGGTCTGCGATGGAAAACTGAAGTGTCTATAATGGACACTGAAGAATCTGTGACAGATGGCATAAGATCCAAGCTGGAGGCTGAAGAATCTGCGCTGCAAACCAGATGATGAAGTCCAGACTGAATGTGAAGACCGAAGCTTCTTCGACAAAGTGAAGTGTTGACTCCTTCAGCCCTTTAAAAAGTTTCTTTGTGCTCGGTCATTCTGACGTGGGCCCATTATGCCCTAGGGTGGAACCAATCATACCCCAAGATAGGCCCTTGATCCCACTCTATGGAGGAGCCAATCACATTCTAGGCAGGCCCTGGTCACGCTCCAGGGAGGAACCAATTGAACCCCAGGGTGGGGCTCCCACCAACAGGGAACCGGGCCGCTGAGTCATCTAGCCAATTTGATACTATGTATCAACAACTATAAAGTCTGTGGTTTATATGGAGGTAAGGAATTAATATACAGTAGAAAAATAGGATAGGTTTCTGTTGCTTTATTGTATTTTTCAAAATATAATGTCTTTTTAGTAAAGAATAAGGGCAGAAATATCTTGCTGCATAAGAATTGGGGCTGTTGTCTAGTAATGCTGATGGGATCTCCCTGTCTCTTGTCTGAACCTGAAAGATCAGCATTGGACTTCTTAATTTTTATTTTACTTCTCCCTCATTCTGGATGATATGGAAAAAGAAGAAAACACAGAGCTTACTTCTGCTCAGACCACTGAGTGATGCTTAGACAAGGAGGAAGTATTTTTTAGGGTGGATTTTTGGAATTTATTCATGAAATTGAAGAAAGTCACCATGTTTACAGTATTTCTTTTTCCAGTCCATGACCTAAGGTAGCCTCCTATTTATTTAGTGTGTCTTTAAGTTTTGTTAGTGATATTTTATGTATTTCCAACGCAGAGTGCTTCCTTATATTTCAGTAGAGTTATTCTTGAATATGTTGGTGCTGTGATATGAGATATCTTTAAAAATATTTTCTAGTTATTTTTGTTTTTTAATTTTTTATTTTTTAGGGGCCCAGCGGGATGGCTCAGTGGTCTAAAGTGCTTGCTTGGGGAAGCTTGGGCGGCTTCAGGGACCGTGGTTCGATCCCCAGCACCACATGTTGTGCCAGCCCTGCCCTCGGGGCAGGCTGAGCTGGCCATAAAAGTGAGTGAATAAACAAAGGTTCTGAAACAAGAAGAATAAATTAAAAACAAATTATTTTTTAAAGAGAATACAAATTAGAGCTAAAACATAAAAAATTAAAAGTAATACAGAATTTCGCAGTATTTGTTGTAATACATAGTGTTGTTTTTCTATCCAGTTTTTCATATTATTAGATATATGCATGTAAAATTGAAGAGGAAAGAAAAAAATACATAAGAAATTAAGAAGAAAAAGTACAAACAATTGAAAAAAGGAGACAAAACAAACTAAAGCGTCAACCTCTTCTTTATTGTCCAAACCATTCTGCTTACATACATAGGTAAAGCAGGAAGTCTTGACCAGGTAGTATGGCAGTTCAAGATTAGACTGATGATTCTTCTTCTAAGGGTTTAATTTTCATGACAGCTTGTCTATGAAGGTTTTAGGTAAGAGCATACAAATTGTAGTATGCTTCATTGGCTATTTTTATTTGTTTGTTTTTTTTTTTTTTTATTTACAAGTGTATGTAGCTACCATTTAAGTTTTATCAAAAGTATCATTTTGCACTGCACACTAGTAGGTTCTTGAAGTGAGGCTTCTCTCCTGTGTAGTTAGGCTTCTATCACATGCGCTTCTTTGTTCCTGCTCTCCAGGTTTCCGATAAAGTTCAACAAGAAGCAAATGACAGGTGGAACTTGAACTATATGTTAAAGTATTGAATTCCACAATGACATTTAAGTTTGATTTATCCATTTCTTTCTATATTCTGCTCTTTTCTCACATAGTGCTTGGCACTCTTAGGCTACCAACAAAAAGAAAGAAAGAAAGAAAGGAAGAAAGAGAGAAAGAAAGAAAGAAAAAGAAAGCGGGAGGAAGGAAGGGAGCAAGGAAGGAAAGACCGAAGATGACTATGTGATCCTTATATATAATGAAAGGTAGTTACACAGTGTCTTGCTAAATTATTTTTGGGCACATTTCTTATTTTCCCAGCATTCATATGGCCCATGATTACAAACACACAGAGTTCTTGAAGATTGATTAAACATTAAAAGTACAGCACTCTTTTGCATTTCTAAATGAAAATCATTAGAACAAGCTATTAAAAATGGCAAGAGAGTACATAGTGTATTGGATGAAACATTTAAATTCAGAAAATTCTGGTGTGAGTTTTTATGGTAGAAACAGTGTGAAAAATATTCCTTAGTTCATGCCTCCTTTGGGTCCCTCTGCATGTTGCTGCCTCTGTGGGGCGTGTGTGTGTGCGCATGTGCGTATGATTTTGTGATAAGCTGAACTCCTCACAGCATGGTCCTCTTCTGACTTAGAAGTGAAAGCCGTTGTTGGGTGGGACACAGGCTGCTGTTGTCTTCACTGGGCCTCATGCCACCTTCACACGCCATGTTTATGCCTTGCTGCCTGGTGACTCCCTTTGACTGTGTGTCTGCTGCATGGCTTTGAATATAGACTTGGAAGGATAATTTGGGGGCCTCAATCCTTAAACACAAAGTTTTGTGGTACAGGTCACCCACTTCATGGTTCCACTCTTGGCTCTGAAACTGATTCAACGATGCTGATGAATTTTAGAGGCTGGTCTCCTGGGAGGTGGCAGCTTGTCATGATGCCAGCAGTTTAGACTAATGATTGCACAGAATTCTCATGAAGCAGATGGCTACTAACCACAATATTAATATTATTTTGCTTTGTAAATTTAGGGAAAAATAATTTCCACAGTTGCAAGGGAAAATCTCATTTGGATTTTGTAAAGAATGACGGGCTACAGAAATAACATGCTGTCAGGACCTGTTTTATATGCTTTCATTATCAGTGACAAATTGTGATATTAATTCTATAGCAAATTTGTGCTCAGGATTTTAGTATTTCTCTCAGCCATTTCTTTTCCCTGCATAGCTAGCTGTAGAACAAAATGCTATGAATTTTACCTTGGAGGGACTGACAGCTGGACTTAAATGTTACCTCAGCAATTTGCTTAGAGACACCATTGTTTATAAATTTGAAGAGAGGATGCTCCTTGACAGGTTTTGGATTGAAGTTGAGGCTGGTGGCAGTTACTTAGCTAATCCAGGCAGCAGAAACGCTACGGCCTGGATTTCCCTAACCGTGTAACTAAAACGAGAGATACTTTTGTTTGAATTAAGCAGGTAATTACTTCTGTGCATTGCTTTGCTTTGCTGATGACATCCTGGTTGATGGAAGGTGGGCAAGACTATGGTGCCAGGAAAATTTATGTTGACAGGATCATGTGGCCTGTGTAAGTAAGCTATGGGTGTCAAGCTATTTTGTTCTGATCAGTGTACTGGTCCTTCTAGGATGCCGTTTTCAGGATAACTCACAAACAAAGGTAATTAGGATGGCCTCCTATTAGCACATAAGGAAATTTAGCTGACTTTGCCTGGAACACAGGAGTCGTAGGATTTGGAAAATGGGGTTGAAGTAGAGCTGGTGGCCATATCCCTCTACTTCCTACTTATCTTTCATGCAGTCTGAAGCTCAGCAGAGGCACGTGTGATTGGTATCTGTCATTCTTGGAATAAGTCAGCTGTTCAGAAATAACTTTGTTGATTTATTATTTTTTTTTGACATTCTTGTAAAATCATTGAAATACAATGTAAAAAAAAAGAAATACAATGTAAGAAAAGAGAGGGGAAATCAACTACATTTTGGATCTAGTTAATTATAAGGAAATGATAGGAGCTGGTTAACGAATAAGAAAAGAATAAAAGCACATCTTTTCACAGGGTGGATTAGGGAGAAGATTTAGTGAAGGATTTAAGATCCATTTCACTTAAAGTTTTGTTTTGAACTCTTGATAATCCAGTCTGAAATCTAAAATAGGGAGATCAAGGACTTGGTATCTGAGCAACTGTTTCTTAACAAACCACCTTTAATTATATTCGACATCTAGTTTTTGGCCACTAAGCAGTTTTACAGCAATAAATGAGGAGGACAGGAGGGTGACAGGGAGTTAGATGGAAGTCTACTGACAGCAGAAGTGACAGCTGACCTTGAGTGAAGAAAGAGCAACAGCCATCAAAGAAAAGTGGGCACTGAGTCCCCACAATGCTGATGGAAGTTCAAGAAAAGTTATGTTGTTTTCCCTTAAAAAGTAGCGCAATCTCTAATATACCTGATCTCAAAAACTTGGCAGTAGAAGTGCTTCATATCTTGAAGATTTTTAAAAATATAACATATTTGCTTATGCATGAAATGTCTTGGGAATGGGACCCAAGACTAAACCCAAATTTCATTTATGTTTCATGTACACCATATGCTCATAGCTTGAAGGTAATCTTGTGCAATACTTGCAGTGCACCTGCAGCTTGACTGTGACCCATCACGTGAAGCCAGGAAGTGGGATTTTCCACATATCATCCTATGGATGCTCAAAATGTTTTGAATTATGGAGCATTTTAGACTCTGGATTTTTAGATTAGGATGTTCAATATGTAATGACTTGTTTAGGAAGTTGATAAATAATTGGAAGGTAAAGTTAGGCATATGCATAGTTATGCTTCAGTAATTTGGAAAATTTGTTTGTGTGGAATAGTTGATTACAGATGATCTGCATTTGAGGTGGGCCATACTAAATGAAGCACTGAGTAATATTTGCTCAAGGAATACCAGTGTGGGTCAAGTATCTAAAATTACTCATCTGGAGACACGTTCCTTTGCATCTCAAAGGCATTTATATTTTACAAATTTCATGTTAAAATTAAAAACCTTGTTGGTAAAATATACCTTGGTAATCCACGGGTGTGAATTTGTCAGATTACTGTGGCAGCTAGATACTGTGAGAATTCTTCACAAAATGAACATTTGTTAATTTCTTGAGCTATTCACTCCCTCAATACTATGCATACCAAGGAGAAGGTACTGAAAGAAACTTCACTCAGGTGCTTTCAATTCTATAAAACACTTGTCCAACTTTTTTTTTTTTTTTTTTTTTTTTTTTTTTTTTTTTTTTTTTTTTTTTTTTTTTTTTTTTTTTTTTTTTTTTTTTTTTTTTTTGAACCAGGGGTCAAACTCAAGACCTTGCACTTGCCAAGCAGGCACCTGTGCCCCTGAGCCTTCTCCCTGGCCCCCAAACTTTTGTTTTCACTTTCCTAGAGAATAGAAATGCTCCAAACCTGGTGCTCTGTAAAGTTTCACTCATTGAGCTAGCAGTAGCTGATTAAATGGTTGGCCCCTCTTTTTGACTATATGTCAAATGTGGTTGCGAGATAAAATGTACAGTTAAGCAACATTTAGTTTTCTGGGTAGAGAACTCAAGAATGACAGGCAATGTCATGTGAGATAGCCTGGAACATAAGAAATGATCTGATTCCAGTTAATATACACCTAGCCAGACTACTGTACTTCTGTGTAGTAATGACAAGAAAAGACAGAAAGCCTACAGTCAGGGTGAAGGGAGAAGCTTTAGTTGCAGCAGGAGTGGAAATAAAATAGCATATTGGCCAGGTGGTAACTTCCTTTGGAGAGTACGCCAGTGAAAAACTCTTAGCAACTTCAGGTCCAAGTAGAAAATTTTTTCATAAGAGGACTGTGTAGTTACAGGGCAGTCGTCTCTGTTAATTTCTCTGGAATAGTTCCAGGCTGTATTAGTTACTTTTTGCTCGTTGCTGGGACAAATACCCGACACTCAAAATGAAGGAAGGAAAGGTTTATTAGCTCACAGTTTGTGGAGGTTTCAGTCCATATTCGGCTGGCCCAAGGCTGAGTAGAACAGAGCAGAGAGCATCCAGTTCATGGCGGTGGAACAGCAACAAAATGGCGGCAGAGGTAGCCAACCAACACGGCAGCAGAGCAACAGCAACAGCCCGAGTCTGTCTCTCTGTCTCTCTTTACATTACATTCAGGCTCTCCGCGTTAGCCCCCGCCTTAGGCTACACACGTAATCCCAGAAGTACTAAAACCCATAATCCCAGGGATCATGGATCAAGTCTCAAACTCTAGAAGTCTCCACCCAATGACTACATGAGGCTTTGGGGGGACAACTAGACATAAACCATAACACAGACTATGCCTGTTGTAGTGATTTTTATTATTCATAGTACCTTATTTTACCGTCAAACATGTTCCAGATTAAATAATAAATAATTATAGTATCACTCTGCTTCATTTGATTGATACAGAAGAGAACATATGAAGTCTGTTTTGGATCTGGTCATTTACAGATAACCTCTCTTACAGCCTCTTATTTCCTTGCAGGTGAAATAATAAAAATGTACCTGACAGTGCTAACTCTAGTTTTCTACCTAGTAATGAAACAACATCAAACCCTAAAGCAACTCCAACTTTCTCCCCTGCTGCCTTTGTATTTTATGGAGCCATCTACGTTCACTGTGACATTGATAATAACGAGGCACAGACTAACATTTCGGGTGAGAAATGTAGAAATAAACAATGCTATACAGCTGTGTTTATTTGTAATAGTGGATCAGCCAGGAGCAGGAAGGTGAAACGTGAAATCAGGGGAAGGAGTCCAACAAGAGGTTGCTGTGCCCAGGCTCTCAGCCCACCTGGGCCAGGCGGATTACCGCTTCCCACCTGCGGTCTACACCTCCTCACTGGCTGGGGAGATAATTAGGATGATTTCAGCATCCTCTGGCAGTCGTTGTCACTGACTGCAGCAGACAGTAAATTTTTACCCTCTTTATGAATGAGTCTGGAAAGTAGTGTTAGAGTTTTTCAAACTGACTTTGGGGGGTGATAGGCATTATACCAGGGACACGTTCTTACAAACATGAAGAACACAAAGGCCTATCTTTCAACAGTCACACAGAGCTGCTTTTATGGTGTTTCTGGTGTCAAAAATGCCTCCTTACTAACTTTATTTGCATTTTGTTAGCTAACATTGGCTTTCTCTTGCTGTCATCCATTGGAGTGGCAGATAGCAGTCTTGCTCTCAGGTGGGCAATAAAGAATTTCTCAGCATCGCTCTTACTAATTTCACCAAATTTTCTTGCATTTATAATATCTGTCCAGTGCTTTATTTATCAAGCATTTATCAATGGGACTCTTTTTTATACTTGTTTTGTAAATGTTTCTGAGGAAGAGCGAAAAGACTGAATCTAATAACAAGCAGCTGGTGGAGGTACGGCAGGTGTAAGAGGACACGTGCTATGGTAAAGTGAGAAACAAGAATTTAGGATAGGAGGCTGAATACCAGTGCTAAGATTTGGATCCGTCTAGTCCTCTCTGAACTCACTGTGGTTTAGTGCCTGGTGTGAGGCATCAAGAGGGGGAAGCTTGGGCCAGCAAGATGGCTCAGTGGTCTAAAACGCCTTCCTAGGAAAGTTAAGCAAGCACCGGGACTGCGGCTCGATCCCCAGCACCACATACTGCACCAGCCCCATCCCCAGGGTAGGCTGAGCCAGCCATAACACAAATAAATAAATGAGGTTTAAGAGGGGGAAGCTTACAGACACTGCAGTGTTTAGACACAGGTCCCCTAGGCAATGGATGGGATTAGAGAAGACCATCAGTTGGAGCCACTGTGGCTGAATACCGGCAGCTTTATAAGAAGAGAAAAGCATGTGAGAGTCTGAATTGCTCTGAGATTGTCAGCAAGAAGAGTGTCACCAAATATGGGCTCTTGGCTTCAGACCACTGGACCTCCAGAACTATGAGGTCAAGTAAGTGTTTTTGCTTCAAAACTTACCCAGTCTGTAGAATTGTGCCACTAGTAACAGAAAATGGACAGGAGCAATGGAATCCTGAGCACCACCAGTACTATGTAGCGGGCATGGACAGCATGGCAGGTGAGCTATTGGACCACAGATTCCAGCAAGCAAGAGGGTCAGCTTGCAGCAGAGGCGCTGTGCTGCCAGGGACTTCTTGGCCACTTGCAGTAGAGTTCTTCATGTCACTGCCTTAGTTTCCTTATCTGAAACGGGAGTGAATTGCGGCATTCATCTGAGGTTGCTGTGAGGAGTCTATGACTCCACTTAGGCGTGGAATTTGGAAGATTTCGAGGCATATTCTGAGCCCTCAGGGAGCGCTAGCTCTGCAGGCTCACCCCTGGCCGTAGGTCTTTCACATGTTCCTCTCCCCTCTGCTTGCATAGTACAGCACAGCATGGCTAAGCACCAAGAGCCTTGGCTGACTGGGTCAGCAGCAGGGCAGCTATAGAGCGCGAGCAGTGTTCCTCTATAGCACAGCGGCGATGCCCACCGGGCTGCCGAATTCCCAGTTCTTTGCACTGAAAACATTGCTGAATGAGTGCCACACAGGTATGACCCAAACCCTGGGTGCCCGCCGAGTAGTATGCACTGGCCTTAGAACAATATTCTCCCCTTGGTGATAAATGCTAGAAAAACACAAGGAACCCACACTTTGCTCTCCTTTCCACACTGTAGCGGCCCTTAGGCACACTTGGCCCTGGGAAAAGAATGTCATCACCACTGCAGCTGAAGAGTTTGGTGGCTGAGGTGGCTTAAAATTCCATCCAGTTGTCCCTTTACATTTTATACAGCTCAAGCCCTGATTTTCAGGTATACGAGAACCTGGAGTTTCTAATATCAATATTTAATACACAAGTCTTTATTGAGAGTATCTAAGATTGTGCTGGGGATAATGGGACTATAAGATAATGTTCCAGCCTTCACAGAACTTATGAACCGGTTGAGAAATAAAGATAGTAGTGTGCTTTTGAGTATTACACCATCGGATGTCATCACCATTAGGGTGTGTACAGAACACAAATGTCCCCATGCCATTCTTCATGTGTGTTCTGATGGTGCCAACGCTGCCCCCGACTTGCCTTCTTGGTAACCCAGCACCTCATGCAGCGCCTTGCCTCGTCCGTGGTAGATTGTTCATAAGCATCTGATCCATTCATCACACTGCAGCCTATCCTTGCCTGAAACAAGAACTTGTGTCCTACATGTCTTGTGATTTGCCATTTGCCTGTCTTATGAGGTGCCATTTTTGTACCTAAATTAGTGCTTGAGGGCTATTTCCATCACCTGGCTTTGGTGATACTTTTAAAAACTTCTGTCTCCCCTTTTAAAACTTGTGTATATAAGGTGCACATAGCTGTGTATATGAGGTGCCTGATGGAGTGTCTGTGGTATAGGAGGTGACCAGCGACAGTCACCTCAGCCTACTAATATGCATTCGCCCTCCTGCCATGCAGTTCCAAATAGCTCTTTTTAATTGTGTGTCATGGTCAAGCCTATTCCCACTGTATGAATTTATTCTTATGCTAAGGAAGATGAAAGCTAAAACAAGAAAGCGCTAGGAGGAGGGTCATCTCTCTCTCTCTCTCTCCTGGGACAGGAACACATGCTCAAGGCATTCAGCAGAGAAAGAGCAAGAATAAGAACAATAAACACCCTGAATATTCTCCCCATTAAGTAGGTAAAATTATTCTCCTGTTATCACAGCTATTGGAGTCTTTGTATTTTATTTATAATAGAAATCCTCTGCTCTTTTCAGCAGGCGCCGCTTCGCTGTACTGAGCAATGGTTGCTGAAGCCGATTTTTCACTTCGCGTGTAATGCGTTCCTGCTACGCAACGGCGAGCTTGCTTTGACCGAACTCCCTCATGCTTTCCATGGCTCCAACACAGAGCAGTATTTTAAAGCCTTGAAACCTCAGCTTTGTACACCATGTTGTTTATTTATAAAGTCCTGACAAATACTCGTCCCACGCAGGGTAACTTCCAGTCATTTGTTTGAACTTAATTTTATCAAAATACAGCATGGCTTGTTGGATTCCATGACTCTAATTTCAAACACAGGCTTTCTTGTCATCGACTGGTGCTATTTTTTTCTCTTGCAAGATGAATACCGTATCAGTTATCTCAGAGGAGTCCTTTGACACGAACTGAGAAAATAATAAACATAGAAATGGGTGATTTGTTACAAGACTGCAATGGTAATGGTGAGGCACATCTCTTTTGAGGTTTCTGGTGACTCAGGCCTGGCTGCACGCTGAATTTCATCCCATCAGTCCCGGCTGCGGCAGCCCGAGGGCCACCTTCCCTTCTCTGTTAGAAACTCTGGCGCTCTGAATCTGCATGTCAAAGAAAAACTTCAAAATCACGATCTCCTGGTGGACACCCATGAGAATATGGTTGACAACACTGACATCCGATACACAGAGTCACTGGCCCTTCCTGCTGGAACTGTCATAGAAGATACCAGAAAAATACGAAATTTATTTCATTTAGCACCACATAAAGTGTTATCTTTTGGTACCACTAGAAGATGAAAATAATTCTGTCTCAGAAAGTAAAATTAATCTGAGGAAGAAATGATGAAGATACATGATAAATTTTATTCTCAACTTTGGAACTTGTACTCCAAAAGGAAAAAAAAAAAAAAAAAAAAGTCAGAAGATTTCTTCCTTTCCTTAACCTAAAGTATTGGTTTATCTTCATTTGTGTTGGTTGGCAGTAAAACCCATTGCTCAGGAAAATGAAACACTAGCAGATATTCCTCAAGTATGGCTCAGAAAATTTATCCCATTCAGTCTTTATCTCTTATTTAGAAGACACTACCAGCCTCCAAACTTCTGGCCCTACCAGCCCTGTGTTATTTTATATAACCGCTATCTTTTACTGTCTATTCTAGATGGACAATTAACTACTTCACTGAAGTTTTATTTAGGTGCGATGAAGAGAAAAAGAGCAGTTGTAAAAGCTTTTGTAACTTGGACCTCTGGATATAACAAGCCTCTGTCTTTTTAAGACACTCATGATATGCTTTGTAACTCTGATTTTTTTTCATATGTTCTGTTTATGTGAAGCTAGCAGTGTAAGTTCTAAGAGAAATCATGACAGAAGAGAAATAAGATCTACCTGTGATTCGATCCTCATAACTACGTACAATAAATGACAACACGTTTAATCAGGTAGGTTAGAAGGAAGAGGCCGGAAACAAAAAATATCTGCACCTTCTTCCCATGTAACTTTTTTTCCATATCTAGGACATAGACTTGAGTTTAGAAGAAAATTTATGAATCACGTTGGAGGCTATTGCGCTCAGCGCAGCACCGTACGGGTGACCAGTCGGCATGGCAGTGACAGATGGACTCACACAACCAGGCCCTGGGTTCAAAGGGAGTTCACTCTGGCAATGACTGAAAGTCTTTATGATCCAGTGGTTGTTCAGCGACCTGGATGGAATGAATCCATCTCTTTCCTAGCAAATAGCTGGACACGTCACCAGACAGCGATGTAACTGGCACTAATTGTCTCTCTGGTTGATAGTCTCAGCAAAAGGGTTAAAGAGGTCATAAGGAAAGGGGACAGAATGCTCTGCCTTTTCCCATCATTGCTCATTTACTGAGCTCATCGCACCAGGTTATCCCCAGGGCTTGGCGGGGAGGGGGAGACCAGGCACCGAAGCCACCTGAGCTGAACCAAGCCTATTGTAACTGTTCAAATCCTTCCATATGCTATATGTAGTTGTGCACTTTCACCAATGGTGAGGGGGCAAAAGCGATACTAGAAAGGAAAAATAAATTTTTAAAATGATAGATGTGATCTATACAGTTAGTATTACATACAGCTTCTTACAGTGGTTCCTCACCACAGAGGTTATATTTCAGACAGGCCCGTGATAAGTGAAAATCAGCAAAGTAGTGTTATATTTATTTTAGTGCTTATACATATTTTAAGGCTTTATAAACCCTGCACTCTTATAAATCTTTTCTACACATTTAAAAATACTTCTAATGTTCTTAACCATTTTCTAAACTTCTAAGCCTATGTAATTTTAACAACATACCTATCTTAGTTATTCTTCTCTTATTGCTGGGACAAATACCCGACACGCAAATGAGGGAAGGAAAGGTTTATTTAGCTCACAGTTACTGGAGGTTTCAGTCCATAGTCAGCTAGCCCCAAAGCAGACTGGCACATGACAGAGGGCAACCTTCCATGGCAGTGGGTAGAGAGCAAGAGCCCTGGGAGAGAGCTCCCAGCTGCTTAAGCTGCTAACTTCTCTTCCTACCTTACACTGAAATGCAGATCAACTGCCCCAGGGGAGAGGCAGCACCCATTTCCACAATAATCAATCACAAATTCCAGAAGCTGCCCAGCATCACGAGGTACCTGAGACTTTGGGGGGACACCTATACACAAACCATAACAATACATATACTGTATGGTACTGCAAAATCCCACACTATAGTGAAAAATCTACAATAAATAATTTACATTAATGTCTTTGGAAACTCTGTGAAACAGCGAGTCCTAGAAAGTTGAACCACAAAATAACAAGGGACTACAGTATGATTATATCTTGTTGTTAGAGGGCTGGCTTAAAAAAAGTAGCTGATTTCCCAATACTTGCTTTTCATGAATATTTTTTTCAAGAAACATTTTTATTCTGCATCAAATGAAGTCCAGAAGAAAGTGTGCTAGATGGAAAGAACTAATGTGACATATGTCTTTGCTAACTGAATATAAAGCATTGTTCAATATGAAAAGAGATTGATATTAGAGTGCTAATGGAAAAATGCAATTAATAAAGATGATGTGCTATGTGTAGTGATAATGAATGAGACCCTTATGCAGTGAAAAGAATGAAACTGGAAGGCAAATAAGCAGATAAATGGGACCCAACTGGGAAGTGGCCCCAAACACATCAATCTATGAGGGAACTTAGTATTTTATTAAATATGGTATTTGGATCTATGAGTTGTTCATGTAATTAGACATATAGAGTTCAAATTTTCCCTTGTGCTATTTACAAAGACAAGCTATAGATAAACAAATATCTAAACATAAAGAGTATAGAATATTTGAAGAGAACATTCATAAGCTGTGAAAAATTTTTTTAGTACAAATATCAGTTTAAGGTAGGGCCAGGACCTTTACAAAAGTGGTATAGGAAGATTTGATTGTATTACAATTTTAAGTCCTATAAAAGACAGCAAATATTAAGTTGAAATCAAACAACTAAGTAAAAATACTTGTGGCCTCTATAGAATATATCTAATATTTAACAAATTCCTCCAGCATAGTGAAAAGAAAACTAGTAACCACTTAATAGGGAATGACAAGCATATCAGTAAGAAGTGCAGGGACGAAACATCAGAACAATGGAGAAGCAGAAAGAACTTTGCTCAATGCAAGCACTAACTAATGGAATCAACATAAAAACAGCCGATCACATTGGGATGACATAAAAAAGCATCAAGACCTTCTGTGCTGAGCTATATAGGGCTCTTCTCTGATGAGAAAATGACCTTGTCATCTCCCACACTATTAAAGTGAATTTTTAAGGTCTTCAGAGGCTACTTTGGTAAGAACTATTAAAATTTTAAATGCATATTTCCTATAACCTAGAAATATCATTTTAAGGCATCTTATAGCTTCCGCTGAAATACATACATTTATGCCCACCACTAACACACCTGTCCATGAATCAGAAAGTGGTAAAAAAAAATCCCACCATGTCTTTCCTATTGGCTCTTGCAACACTGGAATGAATGATGCGGAGTTATGCATAATAATGTGAAAGCTATTTGTGCCATAATACTGAGAGTCACAAATGTGTAGTAGGGGCCAGGGAGAGAGCTCAGTACAGTAGGTGCCTGTCTTGCAAGCGCAAGGTCCTGAGTTCGAGCCCTGTTGAAATGAGCCAGACGTGGTGGTACACACCTATACTTGCTTCCAGCCCTTGGGAGACAGACAGGAGTATCATTGTAAGTTCAAGAGCACACTGAGCTGCACAGGAAGATCCTACCTGAAAAACAGCGAAAAAAAAAAAAAAAAAAAAAAAAGAAGGTTGTAATATGATGATGGCTCTTTCATATGTTTGTGTTTATTGCTTTATAACCTTAGCAAAAGTTTGAGGAGTAAATGGCCCCCAATTTTTGTTTTTATTTTAAAGGGGGAAAATGAAAAACAACAGGAATAAAGCCAAAAAGAAGCAACATACAACAATAAAAAAGGTACAGAATTTCAGAGCAAGAATAGAAAATTAACAATGGTTGTCATATTATGTCTTGTTGACATATTTGGTGTTCAGATTAACAGATATAGGCGTGAAGATTGGTCAAACAATGAAATATTAAAGATAAAAATGGAGACCAGTTAGAAGGATGAGTTGTTTTAAAAGGCAGCTATTTCGAACTTATTTAAAACTAACTTTTTTAAAAAATGATGTGCGTATGGCTCCTTCTCTAGACCTGCGACAGGGGCAGGGGTGGGGGACTCCTCCGTGAGCGAGCTCAGGCCCACACAGTCCCTGCAGCGCATGCTCTGATCAGCATCCATTTTCCCAATCACTCCAGAGCCTGAACAGGCCCGGAGGCCTAGGCGGCTGGCTGAAGAAGGACTCACTCAGGTCTCATCACGAGGAGTGCTGAAAGCACCAGCATGATTTCGACCCAAGTCCCACACTGGGACATTTGAAAAAGCCAAGTGTGACCCTGTAAAGGAAGAGTGCGACTGGGCAGGGCCTACTGGGACAGCATTTGCCTTCCTGTAGTTGATTTTTGAATTCTACTATTATGGTCTATTGGACTATATTGGGTTATTTTGCTGAATTCACACACCTACAATATTTGAAATGCAATGGAACACTCATCTCTGGCAAAATGGAACAGAAAAGGGGGGATATAAATATTTAGTGAAAGACTTTTATAGTGAAAGAATGTATCGCTATATACAAAAGTTTACATACATATATATATATGTTTTTATAACGTTTTTTTTGGTTGAATTTTTTTTTTTTTTTTTTAGGGGAGGTTTATTTTTTTGTTTTTGGTGCCGAGGACTGAACAAAGGGTTTCCAGTTCACCAGGCAAGCATTCTACCACTGAGCCAAATTCCCAGCCACTGGTTAGGCTAGATATACAGCTACCTTCTCTTGGTTCAGAGAAAAGAAAGATTTGTACTAATAGTGTTTAGACAAGATATCATGTCTCCATCTTGTGCTCTGAATAACTACTGTAAAGACAATAATATGCAATGTATTAATTATTGTTACTATCCTGCTAAGCTGTTGCGAAACTGTCCCATTGTTATTTCTTTCTCATTAAAATTAATGAAATAATAGTAATAAAAAAATCTAGCCTGCCGTTGTTCCTCTTCTTGTTACCACTCAACCCTGACTGTAACATAAGTGTCAATGGATAGCAGTCCTTTTTATGTTTGCAGAACTGGGGATTGAATTTAGGCCCTCAAGCTCTTACTCTGGGGAGCTATCTCCCCAGTCCCTGTAGCAGCCTTTTGAATTGTAGGTTAATTGGAAAAATAGTTTTTAATTCAGTAGGCTTTAGAAGTTCAATATTTTAACGATTTTATCTATCTATCTATCTATCTATCTATCTATCTATCTATCTATCTATTTATTTGTTTGCAGAACTGGGGATTGAACTCAGGCCCTCACGCTTGCCAGGAAAGCACTTATTCTACTGAGCTATCTCCCCAGCCACAGTGTTTTAATAATTTGTGAAGGTTTAAAATCAGTAGCATTAAAAAAATCTGATAGTGTTATTTTTTGTCATGCTTCTCTAGACAGGCGTTTCTTCTGTAAACAATTTTCATAGCTCACATCACTCAAGGAGAATTTGGATTAAATAGAGAATTTCTGGTCCTCTCAAAGAAATGTGACAAAATTTCCAATTTCTAAAGTGCAAACTTGTTCTCCTTACTCACGTTTTTTAAACACAGCATGAAAATTTGCCCTGTAATTTCTTAGAATAAGGAATTACTGTGTAAAATACGAAAATATTGTCAAAACCCTTTTCCTGCTCAGATTCTTCTTTCTGTCTTTCTCATGATTTTTTCCACAGTTCAGGCCTTTGGAATGGATTTGTTCTTTATTTTTATGCTGCATGTACGAAATATACATTTATTCTTTCATAGTTGAATAACTTCTTAACCATACTGTGTATTTCCACTTATAGATATGACACAGGAATGCTTCCCACAAGGATGACATTTCTTCTCCAGACTGTATGTGAACTTCGCTTGTGTTTATATCACAGTTTTCTGTTGTCGCTTCCTTTGAGAAATGCTTTTGTCTTATATAGGAACATCAAAAGTAAAATCTTAAGGAATCTGTGACACTGAATTCACACTGCATTTACCCAATGCTAAGCTACTAGTAAAACTTAAGAGAAAAGAAATTATGAAAGCCAATTCCTTCAGTACGCAACTTTTGACTTGTCAACTCAGTATTCATTTATATTTAATTCCTTAGCCCTTCCTGGCCTTCACAAAGCAAAATGAAACATGTCCATTTGGCCTTTGGAACCAATGTAGTGCCTTTTTTTTTTTTTTAATTGGAAAAGGATGAGGAAACACTGAAGGATTGTGTCCACTCAGTGGCAGGGCGGGTCTTGACTGGGCTTCCCTTGAGTGTGAGGAGGAATTTAAAAAAAAAAAAAAAAAAGATCCTTAGTACATTTCATCTTCCAGGGAGAGCTAGAGAGAAGAGAGAGAGGAGAGAGAGAGAGAGAAAGATAGGAGAGAGGAGAGATGGGAGACAGAGAGAGAAAGAGAAAGACAGAGAGAAGCAAAACCCCATAAAACTCTTAACAAAAATAAAATTGAAAAAAGATTTATTTAAAAATGCATTGCCACACAAGTGGATCCTTGTATAAGATTTTATTTTATATATTGCAGTGGAAATTAGCCAGTTAAAAAGGAATACTCTGGGAATTAGTTGAAGGAATTTAATAGCAGAAATTCAGATTCTAGGTAAGAAGATCCTTGGTGTTAGCTGTGGAAATAGAACTTTTTTTTTTTTTTTTTTTTGCCTAGAAGTCATGAGGTGGGAGCGTGAGGGGCACAGAAAATTGTTATGGTAATGAGGAAGTGACGCTAATAACTGGACTTGAGGTGAAAACGATTTGTATATGATTTAGGGCGAAAATGATGCAGACATTATTTTAAAGGAACACTGTGTGATGGCTTTCAGATCTAAGTATGGCAGTGGGCATGCAGAGCAGCTTGGTGACAATGGAGGCTCAGCTAAGCCAGCCACCGTGCAGGGCCACCAGCAGTGCGGAGGCGCGGCCTTGTGCTTGCTGACAGGGCTCTGGGAGCTCCCGTGCCTCCCGCCAGCATGGCCTACGTTCCTGTGCATGCTGAGGAGTTGGGTTCCTCATGCCTTATTTCCATGTTTATTGTGCAGGAAGTTATCTGTCAGTCTTACTTAGAACTTTTTTTTTTTTTTTTTGATATATTTGATAGTGGATTTAAAACTGAGAGAATATTATCTAATTGACAGCAACCAATAATGGGTAATGAGGCCTTAGTATGAACCTCCTTGAACAAAGAAGAAATCGAGGCTGCGATAGGTTACACATGAAATGCTAGTGATGTGGAACTGTTAGCTTGCATTCTAATCATAGACATTGAGGTAATCAACTTGCAGAAAAGTGGCAATATGAGTGTCATAATTCAAGTATGCTTTATTAATTTTTTTCCCAAATATGTAGAACTTTATATAAAAAAAACCTTTATCTTTTGTAAATGGAATCTTTGAAAATGTATATATGACTTACAAATACATGTGTAACTACTGAAAGCCTTTTTTTTTTCAGCTTATGAAACATCAATATAAATTTTCTGAGAGGAAAAGAAACAGGTTCCTCAGGCAATCTGATAACACTCGGGCAGAAACAATTAAATTTATTTTCAAGTTCCACAGGATCTGTTCAAAATTAAAACAAACTTTTGTGTTCTGTGAAACTTAAGGTTGCTGTGTTAGCTTCCAGTGCTGTGACAAAATACATAAGAAAGTCAGTGAAACTCCCTGGTTCAGTAGTTACAGTCCGTGTTCCCAGACTCCAAAGTTTCTGGGCTTGCAGGGAGGCACAGCTTCAAAGACAAGGACATGAAGCGGAGGAAAGGTGCTGACCTTGGGAAGCCAGGGAACAGGGAATGAGCTGAGAGAGAAAGGGCCCGGATAAAACATTGTCCTGGAGTCCCAAGCCCAAGACACACGTCTACCGCCTCAGTCACCATCACCTCTCAACAATGCCATCAGATCATCAATCTTGTCAATGGATGAACCCACGGATGAAGGTGGCCCTCCTGATCCAATCACCTTCCCGAAGCCCTGCACCTTAACTTTGGGGCATTGTGGTCCAAATCTTCAGTTTTTGAACCTTTGGCGGTGAGTCCAGGTCCAAAACATACCAGTCACTGTCAGCAGTTCTTATTGCCTCAGGGACTTAAAGTAGAAGAGGCAGAGCATATCCTTAGATAGAGTCCCATTAGTTTAACTTTTCTAGAAGATTTAAATCTTTAGGAAGAAAAATATAAATTAGGATTTTTTTCCCTTCTATAGCTTGAATTTCTAAGGTCACAACTTACAAGTAGCCATTCACCTGGCAAAGAGCAGGTAAAGGGTACAATTAGCGTTACTCAGTGAGAGAAATGGGGTATCAAGTCATGGCAAGGCAGAGGGAACTTTAATCCACGTCGTTAAGTGGAAGAAATCTGTCTGAAAAGGCTGCATGGTGATTACTACCGTGCGACAAGATAAAGAAGGCCTGGCTCCAGAGACTGCTACAGGGTCTCACACTGCGGCTCAGGTCCATAGCGATCCTCCTGTCTCAGCCTCCCTGGCACTGGGATTATGGGCATGCACCACCACACCCTGTTTCAGTGGTTTTTTTTAAGCACTGGGAAAAGAAATGACAGAGCAGAATGAATAGAGGAAGTGCAGGAAACATTTAAGACAGAGAACTATTCTGCAAGATCCTATAATACTAGGTACATGGCTTTATGCATTTGGCAAAATCCATACAATGTACAAAAAATGAATTCTATGCAATTTAACGAGTAATAATGTATCAGAATTGATGCATCAATTGTAACAAATATGCAAAATATATCCAAGATGTTAATAACCAGGGAGAACTATGTGTGTGTTATCCATGAGAACTCTGAATTCTGTATTTACTTCATTTATACTCCTAATATTCTATAGGGGAGAGAAGATTTCTCATCCATTTCTTAGTTCATAGCAGAGGACCTATGACAATAGACCTACTTGTAAAGACATACAACTTTATTTTCTTTTACAGGGAACAGAAACTTCCTGAAATCAAGATCCAGAGAAGCAGGGAGAACTATTTGTCTCCTTCAGTGTTTTTGAGACAGGGTCTCATGACGTCGCCCACGTTGGCCTGCATCTGCTTACTGACGCTCCTACCCTGGCCTCCCAGTCGGTGTCCTGAAGAACTGCTCATTTTAGTGGGCAGCCATGCGGGAGTACACTCGAGGAACAAAATGAGTGTCCTAATGCAGACAGGTGGGGGGTGGGGCGACGTTGCAAGGCCCGCACGCTCGGATTCGTTCTGTAGAACATTTCTTTTCTCTGGGTATGGACGGAGACAGCTTGAGTGAGGGTCTTAAGTCCTACCCTAGAGGAAGGCGGAGGCTTGCTTTATGGCTCGCTTCAGGAAAGCAGAGGCAGAACAGCAGAGAGATCTTCCTGTTTCAACAGCTAATGTGCAAAATTTTAGTGATAGTATAACCTGAAGCTAGGAAAAGCAAGATACAAAGACAAGGCATTAAGTTTTAAAAATTTCTCTCAGCAAAGTTAGGGTTTTAAATAGAATCTACTAACTCACAAGTGTAAAGCTGGTCCAGGTGATGGTTGTGTACATTCTCTTGAAAAAGGAAGACAGCGTTGCTTTTAAAGTTCATGTCTAAAGTTTTGTTCAGCACAGTGACATTTCAGTCAGTAATGAACAGCACAGATAATAGTGACCCTGTAAGATCATATCCTAAGGGGCCTGGGGAGATGGCTCGGCAGCCTAAGTGCCCACCTGGCAAGCACATGGACCCAGGCTTGAGCCCCAGTACTGCATGTCCTGCCAGCCCTAGAACCCTGAAAGCAGATGTGGTGATGCACGCCTGTAATCCCAGTGCTGGGGAGACTGAGACAGGAGGATCACTGTGAATCTCAGCTGCAGAGTAAGACCCTGTATCCAACTAAATAAAAAAATAAATGATTAAAAAAATTAAATCTTTAAGTTCATTTAGTTTGTGCAAGTACATTCAATGATGTTTGCCCAGCAGCAGAATTTCCTAATATCAGTTTCTTTAGATCAAATCTTTGTTGTGAAACAGTGCACAGTTGTACATCTACTTACATACAAATGCTTCCAGATTCAAATTAGAGTTACTTTCCTGTAAGTCCATTGTAAGTTAAAAAATAAAATAAGTCAAAAATGTGTTTAACACATCTAACCTACATCGTGGCTTAGCAAAGCAATAGACTGTACAGCATTGGTTGGTTGTACTTCAGGAAAAGTTCAAAGGTCAAAATTTGCAGTGCGATTCCTACTAAACATGCGTTGTTTCTGCACCACGCTAAGGTAAAAATATTGTTAAGTTGGAGACTTCTATGCACATGTTTATATATAAAACATATAATATAGATCTATAGTTCTCTTTTATGCAGATGTATTTTGTATTTTTGCATAAATAAAGTTGTTGTTTTAAAGTATAGTGAGTCACTCTGGTCCACAAATTTATGTGATCTTCCCAGCCCCACTGCACTACACAGGGTTACCATCTTTGAAGGCAACGAAAGTGTTATCTCAAGCTCATTTGATGGAGTGAGTAAGAAATTAATTACTTTTATTTTTATAATACAATTTTATAATTTTATTTCTGTTACTACATGTTTTTAGTACACAGTGTTTTGATTCCTCGTATGGAGTTGATACAGGTACATAACATATCTTGATTCCTGCTTTCATTGCCTTTCCTTTCCTCTCATCCTTCCCTCTGTCTCTTGATGTCTTCCCACTTGAGCAAGGGGACACTGCCCTTAGGACATCCCTTGGTTCCTCAATCAAACGAAAGTATGATTGCCCATTAAAATGAATATTTCTTCAGAGTGTGGTGATTCAGGCTACTCAGTACATGGGAGGCTAAGGCAGAAGGATCAGTAGAGAGAGGCTAGCCTGGACTACTGTTCCTCCCACCTGGACCCTACTTTCTATTTTCCATCTTTTATTTTCCCAGTTATTTATGATTTGAGATTTGCATATAAGAAAAACCATGCAACATTTAAGCTTGTATCTGATTCATTTCACTTAATGGTGTGGTCTCAAGATCCATCCACTTTCTTGCAAACGACTCATTTATCTTTCTCTATGACACAGTGCAAAGATCGTATTCTCTTTGTGCATTCACTCATCTGTTGATGGATATATCAGCACTTTCAAAATTCAGTCCCAAGAAGATGAGTACCATATATAGACCATAGCTATTATGAATTGTGTTGCTAAAAACATGGCCAAGCATGGGTTACTGTACTGTAATGTCTTCAGTTCTTTTGGGAAGATTTTGCTCTAGAAAGGGAACAGCTGGTCAAATGGGATTTCTGCTTTTAGTGTTTTGAAGCATATCCATGGGTGGCTCTACTTGTTCACATTTCCATGACAATGTAGGAGAGGTGTTTTTCCCCACAACTTCACCATGTTATTACTGGATTTCTTGATGATGGCCATTCTGACTTGAGTGAGGTGAAGTCTTCGTGTTGTTTTCATGTACTTACTTCTGTAATAAGCCATGATGTTGAGCATTTATTCGTATATTTACTGGTCATTTGTACAATGTCTATTCATTTCACTCCTTCAGCTGTCTATTCATTTTCACTTGGCCATTTTTTATTTTATTTTAGTAAGTTTTTTTTCAGGGGGTCTAACTATTTGGGTTCTTTATATATTTAGATAATTTATCCTCTGTCTAAGGAATAACTGGAATTTTTTCCCCATTCTATAGATCATTTTTTTTGTTACTTTTGCTGTGCAGAAGCTTTTCAATTTGATATGAATCAATATGAGCACCATTTGTTGATTTCTCACTATTATTTCCTGGAAAACTAGAGTTCTGAAGAGATTCATTGCCTGAATCGATGGCTTCAAGAATTTGACCCATTTTGTCTTCCAGTAGTTTAAGTTTTTTCTGTTTTCACATTTCCTTATAAATAGATGAATATGATAAGAAATAAGTAAAAATCCTCATATTGTCATCTTTTCTGTAGTTTCAGAACTTACATTATCATAGAAAGATAAGTAAGATAAAGTCATATACACATGTACAAACCTTCTCCCTTGTATTTTTCTTGTAAAGGTCCTTAAGCTAAAAGAGTCACCAAAAATTATCTATCTCTTCCATGAATGAAAGCAATCAAGCATGCTTGACCTTTTCTATTTCACTCCCAAGAAGATGAATACGATAAATTGCTTTACAACAAAAACATGGTTGCCTTCTTTTGTATCCTTATAAATCAAGGACTTTGTGAAGGATATAAACAGCGTTTGGTAGGAAGTAGCTTTATGGTGTTTCCCTTTTGTTTTCAGAGACTATAGTACACATTCATATATATAATAAGACCTGCTCCACCAGGGGGATGGGAGTAGGTAAGAAGCCTGTGCCGTCCACAGGGTGGAGAAAGGTGGTGTTAGTAAATGAATACATCTTTCAGTGCATAGCTTTCATGGTTAAGGAAAGAAGAAAGAAGAAAAAAGAAAGAAAGAAAGAAGGAAAGAAAGAAAGAAGGAAAGAAAGAAAGAAAGAGAAAGGCAGAGAAAGAAGAGAGAATGTGAGTCTTTTCTCCTTGGTTTTCATGTAATAATTTTCAAAACAACATTGCTATACCTTACAAATTTTCTAATACTTGTTTTAAAATATCATTAGTATGTTTTCTGTATAAGGCTTATATATGAATTTAAGATTTTGCTATTTTGTAATCATTGCAAAACATTGTTGGAATCTCAATTTAAAGACCATTTCCCCTTAGAGTGCTTCGAAATCTAGTATAAACTCTACTCTATACAATTTTTCTCTTACTGAATCCTATGCGTTTAATTCCGAAAATTTTACCTAACTTATAATTGTGCAATTAGTTTTCCCATTATCTCTACCACCAGAACATATGTCCTGTGATGTCAAGTGTGACTATTTTGTTTTTCTTTATATTTTTGGCATTGTAAAGAGGGCTTGACAGATGGCAGGTAGTTAGTGTTGTTTCCTTGCATGCAGAAACGAATGCCTGGACCAACAGTAAGGCTGGATGGAGAACCTTGTGACAAGTGTGGGCCCGCTGGCACCCGAAGCTCCAGCACGTCTTGACTTTTCTGATGATCGTGCGATTTTAGACAAGTTATTCAATCCTTTGTTCCTCAGTTTTCTTAAATGTTAAATGGGCATGATAAAAACAGTTCCAGCCTTATGGGTTTGTTTTGGGGAAATTAAACAAATTAATCTATGTAGAACAGTAATATCAGAAAATATTTTGTTAGTGACTATTGGGGTAGATGTATTTTGTCATTATTTTTCCTATCATTTGGAAAGAATCTGTATTATGTGAAATACTTGCAATGAAGAATATCATTAGATATACAAATACAGAATTTGAAAATAGGCACAACATATTTAAATATTTAGATAGTCGATTATACAACAGCAATTCTCTTTCTGTAATTATAAATAATTTTGCCTTATAAGTCATAGCTACTGTCTTTCATTGCATCTAATCCTGGTACCACTGCTGTGGGCTGATTATTGTAGGCCTGACACTGACAGAGGACGAAACTGGCACAGAAATTCCAAGTGAACCTTCATGAGGCTGGGCAATGTACCATCTTCCCCTCCAGAGGCAGGAATCCATTGTGAAGATGAGTACCCGAGCTTCTTCAAAGTTCATCGGGAAAGACAGCATGACAATGTCCTCAAGCAAAACAGCCCAAGAGACCTAGCAGCTTCCACCAGCTCCAACAGCTTCTCTAGCCAGCATCCCAACAGTATCTGGCAGCTTTTCCTATTCTACCTTTATGCTGCTGGCAACAACCCTCAGATGGGCCTCCTACACCCAGAACCATGCCAGTTAAACTCAGCTGTGTGTAGAAGTTGAACACCTGTTAGAAGTCTACTACTCTCTCTGTGCTTCATAGTTTTTAAATCTTTTATTCATTTTAATGGGAAAAAAACAATGAAATAGTTTGAAAATAATACAGTAGAACAGTTACAATAATTGATGCACTGCATATTTTTGTCTCTGTAGTAGTTACTAAGAGTATAAAATGCAGTCATATCTTGTATAAAACAATATTAGTACAAAAAAAAGATATTCTAAATGAAACTCCTAGGATCATATTGCAGGCTAACACTTGACTTAAATTCATATCTACTGAGCTGAAATCTGAAGCTCTGGAATATCATTCATGGGGTTCACAAGTTGAGCCTTCACAGGTCATCTGTTTAACCACTGTTTATTAAACGTGTGCATTACCAGCCATGTGCGCAACACCATGTAGCTCTTTCTATTTGATCTTGAGGTTATAATTTATATCAGCGTGTGGAGTACATACTACCAAAATGTATGGTAAAGATAGTAATATATATCTCAATATATATTTTTCTTTCTCTGCGTGATTATATTTTATTAAAATAATAGATGATCTAGAACAGTGATTGGAACCAATATATACAGCATATACATTATTTAAGGATTTTGTTATACGTAGGTTCTTATTTAGAAAGTCTATGTTGGGCAGTGAGAGTTTGCATTTTTGTCCATGTCCCATAAGATACTGTTTCTGATTCATGAATGTACACTGATGTCTTGGTTATTTTTCTCTTATTGCTGGGACAAAATTCTCAATTCCCAAAGCTGAGCAAAGAAAGGCTTATTTAGCTCACAGTTTGTGGAGGTTTCAGTCAGTAACCAACTGGCTCTAAGGCAGAACGGCACCAAAGAGGGGCAATGGATCATGGCTGTAGAAGACAGCAAAAGCGACAAGCGCAAAAGAGGCAAAAGTGGGGAGCCAGCCTCTTTCAGTCCTTTGTAGTGTACGCAGGTGACCACCCCAGGGCATGCGCAACACTCACACTACCTATCCCAGCATCAGACAGGAAGACAACCACTACTCTGAGTTCCTGAGCAGCTGCAGGAGGCTCTGAGGGACATCCAGACACAACCCATAGCAATTAAGCAGCAGGGCTATGACTTACCCTGCTAAGGATGATTTGGTATGCATGTGTGAGCATGTACATGTGTGCGCATGTGTAATGACCTGGAGGATATTTTCGAAATAATGGAGAAATGACAAAGGAGTTAAAAGGCACTGATTATGACAATTAGCTTATTAAGTAATTTTTTTTTTTTTTTTGCGAAAGTGAGGAGAGTAGACCAAAGAGAGAGGTAACAAGGAGGAAAAAGTGAAACCAGCTTTGCTCTTCCCACTCAAAGTGAGAAAACCTTTGCTCAAGTTTTACGTATTATACACTCCAAACCTTAACATGCTCAAACTCAGCATTTACCTTCCTCTAGTAAATGGTGATCTTTCTCAGTTTCAATCCCAAGCACCAAACTCAGAAACGTGGGATTTAATTTGTGCTAACTACCTCACCCTCTTCCATATTTAATGACTTACAACATATGAGCTTATTTATCTTATAACTATACAGCATGGAGCACTTACCACTCTATGCTGTCTACATCAGTTTAGGTCTTTATCTCCTTACCACTGCATAATGGACACCATCCTAATTGCTATTCCTGCCTTCTAAGTTGTCCACTTCTAACGTATTTTCTAACACTGCCTCCATAATGATTCTTTTTTTTTTTCATAATGATTCTTACCAAGAATTGGGAATGGATTAAAATTACCTTGCTTTACCAAATAACAAGTTAGGATAATTCTGGGTCAGAAAGGCTAGAGGAAAACTTCTGGGTGAGAAGCAAAGATTGTTTACTCAGTGCTCTAGATTAGATCTAAAATGGCCCCTTACAGTCTCCTGTGTTCAGAGGTGGGGCTTTTAAAAGATGGTTAGATCATGGGGTCAATGCATCACTAAGTGGACTGATGCACAGATGAACTTCTAGCTCCACGTGCTTCTAGCACGCAGGTCACTGATGGCATGACCAACATAGCCTTTTCTTTTCCCTAGCTCCTCCCTTCTCTCTTTCAGCTTTCTGCCTGCCATTGGGTATACTAGTGTCCTCTGTCATGACATCCACCATTTTCTTCATGTCTCTGAACCAGCCCACCACTTTAAATGATGTCACATATATGGCTTCTCCTTTAAACTCTGAGTGGTAGGTATTTTCCTCCAGCTACACAAAGCTTACTACATACTCAGTATCCAGAATGTTATCATTGTTTTTGATACTCACACATACAGTGACCTCATTGCTTTATAGTAGTAGAACTCTGCACTTAGGAAATTGTAACCTTGTATAACAAGCTTCAAGTCAGCCTACATTTTGCCCTAAAGGGAGATAGTATTTTACTATATAGGGTTAGTCCATTTGGGATGATAAAACAAAACACATTAGACTAAGAAGTTTGTAAATAGCAGAAATTTATTTATTTCTCATAGTTCTGGAGGCTGGGAAATCCAAGAAACACACACACACACACACACACACACACACACACACACACACACACACTTCCCATTTGGTTCTGTTTCTCTGGAGAATCCTGAGGAACACATTTACACATTTGACAAGGCACTGGTCACTCTCATTTAGCTGGCTTGTAGGTAGAAGTCAAGACCAGTTGGACAGTGAGCCAATCTATAGTATGGACCTTAACTATCCCCTCCAGATTTCTACCATGTGATCACAGGCCTATCTTAGACAGCCTGGAGCTTTGCTTCTCATATTTCCTTGTTGACTTTTCATTTGGTCTACAGTATTAATCAAGGTGCCCAAGAGCAAAACAGTGATTGTCTACACTCTTCTTTGGCCTATAAAGAGGATGTTGAGTAATTCTGTCATTTGTACCAATTGGCCAGTGAGTTGAGGCTGACATGAATGCAGCCCTGAGCCAATGTAGTTTTCTTTATCCTTTAATTCACAGTTGTATTTGTACAAACTCTTCTAATCAGATGATTCCTATCATAGGGATAATGACTCATAAGGTACAGCTAGGTGACATATGGGTTTTCCTTCAGGAACTTTCCCTGAGGAAGCAAGTCTCTTCTCCCATTAGAAAGGTCTTCACAGTCACTGTTTGTCTATGACCACTCTATTTCATTTTGGGAGAAGTATCATTTCATGATTAAATTGTGATCAAGGCCTAGTACGTTGCCATGGGCCTCAGGTACGATATGTGGAAACAACTGTGTGCCTCAGGTCACAGCTGAGGCCTCTGTGGCACTATGATTGCATCAGGTCAACGTTACATCACTGACCACCTTCTGGTGCTTTAAGAACTGAGTAGGAATAAGAAAAGAGTTTTACCTTGCGGAAGAGAGAACTCCCTGATCTTTCCCAATCCTCATGAGCATAAAGACCCTCACGAATGTAAGACTATCACCACCCTGAGTCCTTGATGATCCTCTCAGCACTTTCCTCAGGCACTAAATGTCAAGGTTCTGAGAAAATTTTCTCTCTGTAGGTAACTCTCCTTAGGCATCTTATATATCTTCAATCCTTTCCATCTGTAGCCCCATCATCTCCTTGAACAGAACATTTGGGAAGTCACTGAGTTATAGGCTGTTATAGCACAGGTTCTCTTATGTCCTGAGTCCTCACTGACCTTGAAGGGCTAGGGCCAAAATATTGGCAATCCTTGTAGCCCTTCTTTTTCTCTTATTTTTGGTCTATAAACTTATATTCTTAACCTTCCAGAAGAAAAGCCTACATTGCTTTATAACATAGGTACTTGAACTTAACATCACTGTCTTTCTGAATATCAAACATTTTAGACTTCATTTGGAATTCGTATTATCTATCAATCATTGATATTCTAATAAATCTTTGTAGAATGTGATAAAAGCAGTTACACATTTTTACACCGAAATTTAGAAATCTAAGCATATAAAAAATTGTAGCCAGTCAATCCTACAGTATTTTTCCTAGTCTCTTACTCTCATTTAATACCGTTTTTTGTTTTCTTGTAAACCAACCATTTACTTGAGAGAGTATTACAGTAACTGAAATTACATTAGAAGCAGCACACACCTAAAAGACAAGAATGATAGACATTTCAAGTATAGTTTCAGTGTTGCACATTGCTATCCTCAGTGTGATAAACCTTTTGGAGGTTCTTAGGGCCGTTATCTAATTCATCCTGTGCATGGTTTTGCTCTTGCCATGTTTTCTGCTTGCAGTCACTTTGTTGTTTAACTCCTAAGTCCTTGATTTCCATTCAGCTGTGTTATGCCTCTCCATTTTTATTTCTTCTTTTGAGTTCTTATACTATAGAGACTATACAATATTTATTTCACTTATGAGTATATGTTCAAGATACATTCCCTTATATATGAAGTCTTCTAGCTCATCACTCTTTATAGCTGAATAATATTTCATTTTATGAAAATACCACATCTTTTTCAACCATTCTTCAGATGATGGGCATTTTGGTTGTTTCCAAGATGTGACTATCACAAATTGTGCTGCTATGAACACAGGTGCACAGATATCACTATGATATGACATTCTGGGAAAATTTCCAGAGAGCAAACTGGTCAAGCAATGGCCATGACTCATCCAGACTGCTGACAGTGACAATAGTTCTACAAAGCACTGTACATGGTTTAAAAGTAAATCCTGAGGGGATTTGACTGAACTTGGAAGATAAAAAAGTTACATTTTTTGCTATACAGGTCTTGCTTTAATTTACCCTTAACCACCCAGCAGAAAAGTTTAACCATGAGGCATAAAATGTAAAGCTAGATTAGTACGCTGAGCTATAAAAGGCTTAAACCAACAGCTTACAACAATTTTGCCAGTAACCCACCGCGATTATGGAACACTGGATTATGTATACAAATACTTTCTCTTAATTCAATGAGAAGCAATTATTTGTACCAATATTGATTCATGCCTACACCCTGTGCTCTGTATAATTACTAGGAAGACACCAGTATGCATTGTATCAAATATTGGGAATGTACTACTGACGTGTTTTGAAAGTGTCACATTGTTATTTCTTATTAAAAGTAATAAAAATATTTTTAAAAAGGTTCTGACTGCCTCATGGCCTTTTGTTCTGTGCAGCACCACTGCTTCATTTCACATCTTGCTCTCTTCTTTTGCTGAGCACTGTAACACTTGGTAGCAGATAGGGGCCCACTACAGGGATCCTTGACAGCTGTTGGCTTCTATGTTCTTCCTCCGTTGGTGTCTTCCTAATGTTCACAGGTTTTATATTCACTCTTATAATACTGGCCAGCGTGTTTGCGGGAGAGAGGCAGGTAATTTCTGAATTCTGCAGAAGAAGTACAGTCCTCAGGTGTGCCTAATCCTTTGAGAAAGAAAGTGCTGTTTCCAGTCATCGAGGCCTTCCCAAGCGGGTCTCCTGTCAGTCAGGGACAGATTCACAGCACCTCCAGAGTGACTTTCTGGCTGATTGAGGTTTCCAGTTTAGTTTGAATGATGGAGCTGAGTTCTCAACTTTGATGGGCATAAGTGAGGCCAGTTCTTTCACACTGTCCTTTTGGTCTATACAATAAGCCTGGTGGCACAGAGTTGTCGCATGGAATGACACACATTAGGCTGGAGATGTAGAGTTGGGGCCCTCACAGACTTCTTGATAAAGGCAAAGGTGAAGAATCTGGTTGTAGTCACCTAGTAGGATAACAAACCCAGTCCTCAGTCAAAGCTGGAGAGAGCTGGACTGGGGCATTTACTTCACAAGGAAGTCTCCAAGCATAAAGCTCTCCTTTGTGTGAACCTCCTAAGAGCGTTGATGTTTCCTTTCAGGGTGTCTGGGTAGTTGTTCTCCATCCATTCTCAACAAATTAGTCTATTTCTTTTTTTGTTATTTACTTATCTAGAATTTTAGAAAAACATTTCTGAAATAAATGCATAACATGAGATTAATAATAGATTGCACATTGTAAATAATTTATAAACTTAAATGAATATAACAATAAAAGTTGTCTACAATAAAAATGAAGAAAGAATTTATAGATCAGTCATATAATAGTCCACTCTGTGCCAAAATCAAGAAATTTATATTCATATAATTAGAATTCTCAAAGTACAAAGGGGTAGGCAATAAATATTTAAAGATTTAAAATTCTTAAATTGAGTTGAAACTATAGCACATTTCCAAGAAAAATGAACCTTTTGCGCAAGAAATATGAAAAAATCATATCGAGATACACAAAAGTGAAATTGCCCAAAACTAATTATAAAGAAAGAAAAATTGTTAAATCATATGCATAAAAAGGAGGAATAAAATTAAATAGCATCTTATTCCACATTAGAAACAAAAAGGAGAAAGTGGGTAAGAAACTAATTAATTCAAAGGAGTGAAAAAAAAAAAACAAACCCTGTCCTCATTGAATTTAATACTTAGCAAACATACCTTTGAAAACTAAAAGTAAAATATTTTACTTGAAGTATTCTCATACTTCCAGATGCAGCATATAGAAAATAACAAAGACCATAATCCTGAAAACAAGAGAAGGTGCTGTATGGTCCTGGGTCTCAGAACGGTAGTGATGCAGGAGTAGTAAATTAAAAATTATATTAGATGAAACCATTTGAAAGGTCATTGAAGATTTCTAGAAAACAATTGTCAATCTTATGCCAAGTTATATACATATTTTTTCATATATATATATATATATATATATATATATATGTATATGTATGTAAAAGATGAGGAAGAAGTAATATAAAGTCAGTGGGAAACAGAAATATACTATTTAAAGTTTCTAATACTAGGCGAGAATATCAGACCATGTCTTCTAAGTAGATTATAAGTCAAAGATACAGCATAAACCATATAACAAAAATTAAAATTAAAAATATTCAGAAAGTTAATTAAATGTTAAAAAATTAAGAATTAAATTAAATATTTCAAAACAATGTTCCAAAATTAAAATTAAATCATGAGTTCAACTAAGAGACCAGAATGTTGTGTATCATATGTACAAATCTGTGATAAATTCAGAGTACTCACATAGTACTTGAATAGGTTAAGATATGCAAGATATGCAAAAATATCAATTTAGAGAGGTTTTTTTTTTTTGTCTTTTTGAGACAAGGTCTTGCTATGCAGTTCAGGCTGGTCTTGAGCTCACTTTTGTAGCCCAGGCTGGTCTTGAACTCGCAGCGATCCTCCTGCTTCAGCCTCCCAAGTTCTGGGATTACAAGCATGTGCCACCACACCCGGCTTAGAGAGAATTTTCATATTAAAAAATTACTTTTTTTTTTGGTGGAACCAGAAACTGAACTCAAGCCTTTGCATTTGCGAGGCAAGGGCTTATTCTACTGAGCTATCTCCCCAGCCCTTAAAGAATTATTAAGAATAAAACATAATCTAAAGACTGGAATAGCAAATGTATAATCAGCACTTCTAAAAATTTGAGGGTAGGATATTGCACAAAGTTCTAATATGTCATGGATGTGGACAGTGTCCATGATGTTTACTGGTGGCCAGGTGTCACTTGTGGGACCGAGCTACTGCTATTTCCTTGATATCCAACCTGCAGACCCAGACAGAATCATGACCCATAGGGTGCAGAAGTCCATTTGTAGAACATTCTGCTAGAAATATTTTGCTGCTGTATACAAAAGAATAATTGAAAGACTGCTATTGTGTACCTCTTTTTCTCTTGTGTTTAATTGTTTGCCTTATTTGGTGGGTTCTTTCTGTTCTCCTTCATGGAGTTGTGGTCATTTTGATCCCTCTCTAGAACATCTTTTAGTAGTCTGTATAGTGTTGGCTTTGTTGTCCTGAAAGTTTTTAGTCATTCTTTGTGATGCAAGTTTTTCACTTCTCCATTATACTTGAAAGAGAGTTTTGCAGGGTATATCAGTCTGGGTTGGAATTTATTTTCTTGCAAGACATGTAGTACTTTGCTTCATGCTCTTCTTGATTTGATGGTTTGTATAGAGAAATCTGCCATTATTCTGATAGGTTTTCCTTTAAATGTGATCTATTTCTTTTCTCTAGTGGCTTTTAGTATGCTGTTTCTGTGCTGAATTCCTGGGATCTTGATTACTGTATGTATGGGTGTGGTTTTAATTGGGTTGATGTTATTTGGAGTTTCATATACTTTGGTTACCTGAATTTCAGATTGTTTCTCCATATTTGGGAAGTTTTCTTCTATTATTTCTGTCCATATTCCTTTTACATCATTTTTTTTTTTTTGGCTTTTTGAGACAGGGTCTCACTAAGCAGCTCAGGCTGGCCTTGAGCTCACTTTTGTAGCCCAGGCTGGTCTTGAACTCGCACTGATCCTCCTGCCTCAGCCTCCCAAGTGCTGGGATTACAGGCGTGCGCCACCACGCCCAGCCTTTTACAACATTTGTATCGACTCCTTTCTCATTGATACCTAGCTGTCTCATGTTGTTCATCATTGCATCATCTTGTAGATGTTGAATTATTTTTTCCTGCATCCTCGTTGTCTTTAAGAGATCTTTTCTTACCGGGCCCGGCGGGATAGCTCAGTGATCTAACGTGCCTGCTTGGGAAAGCTTGAGCGGCTTCAGGGACTGCGGTTCGATCTCCGGCGCCACACGCTGCGCCAGCCCTGCCCTCGGGGTGGGCCGAGTCGGCCATAAAAATGAGTGAATGAATAAACAAAGGTTCTGAAACAAGGAAAAAAAAAAAAAAAGAGATCTTTTCTTACCTTTTCCCTAGCTGCAATGGTGTCTTTAAGGTCTGAAAGTTTATTTTCACTTTCATTGAAATGGTTTTGCCAGTTTGTGATTGAGGTTTTAAGTTCCTGTATAGCACTTTGAATCTGCTTCTTGCATTCTATGACTTTCCTATATTGCTCATTCAAGGATTCCATCATTTTTCTATTCTCTTGTATTTTTTTTTTTTTTTTTTTTTTTTTTTTTTTTTTTTTTTTTTTTTTTTTTTTTTTTTTT
>PVJA010003388.1:0-37563 GCA_004027025.1 Myocastor coypus | reverse complement strand
GTGTATGATTTCTAATTTCTTTTATGCTATTGTCTCATGCATTTGTTCTACGTGAGTTCAGGGCCTGAAAGCACACTTTGCTCCTTTTCCTTGTCATTCTGTATAGCACTGTCTTCCGACTTTTGGTGTAGAGCTTTGGTAGAGTTCTTACCTTAGCACCAGGTTCGGATTTACCAAGTTTAAGCTAGTCTGGGTGGGTGTGGCTTGGGTCTGCCTACTGTACGTCACTTCTTCCTGTTGCAGCCCTTGGAGGTGAACCTGCTGTTCCACTCTGGCAAGATGTTCTACTCCTAGATCAGCTGGGTGTGTTTTGCCTCTGTCCTCTCTGCAGGGAGTTCTCCTATAGGTTCCACATCAGGCATTTCTGATAGATGAAGTTCCACTCATATGGTGGACCTAGATTCTGGGTTGAATGAGTTTCCAGCAGGCTCCAGGTGGTCTTACTCACATGGTGGGCCTGGGCTCTGGGTCGAATGGGGACCCAGCGGGTCACGGGTAGTCTTACTCTCATGCTGTACCTGGGCTCTGGGTTGAATCTTGGTCTGTTTCTTCAAATAGTCAGGACTTTTCTTTTCCCCAGGGTTTTCCTTTACTCTTTGAATGTTGTCTCAGAATTGTGAGATACAAAAAGAAAAGCACATTGCCATAAAACATTTATGTAAAAACTCAAATTGTCCAAATCCTGGCCTACTGTGTAGTTACAGGGGTCAGTGTTCATGAGATAAGTTCACTAACCCACAGTGATTATTTGCCTTATGAGCTAAGATAATCACAGCCCAGTGAAAGAAACCAGGTATTTATGATGGGAACAAAACTCTAGGAAAGTGAAACTTCAGACCACAATGCCCAGCTTGCACAAAGCAATTGTCTATCTATGCCACATTATGCCTCCCTCAACCCCTACATAAAAAATAACAACAATAACAACAATAACAACAACAACAACAACAATAAAAGCCAAAGACCCTCTGGGCTCAGATTTTGAGGAACCTAGCTACTTCTCAGTCTGCATGCATACTCAGATATAGAGGAATGAAACTCCCAACCTGAAAGATACCGGGACACGTTTGTATTCCCTAAAATTGAAGAATGAATTTTTAGGAACAATGGCGGTTAAGAGCAGAATATATTTATTAGGGGAAAGAAAGCTTCTGTCCCAGAAGCTTTTTATAGGAGATTTTTACAGAGCGTAACTATGAGGTGAGACAGGTCTAAGGAAGGAAACAGAAACTCCCAAACGAGAAAACTCCCAAATGAGATGGGGCAAAACTGTGCTTAACCAATAAGATTACAAGGACAATTGCTCACATAAAATTGATTAAACCCAGTACCAGTTGGGGAAGTGAGTCACATAGCAAGCAGACAGCAATACAGGACAGGGGCTCTTCTTGTTTGGGGTTGCATTAGTGACTCTTCCTGACTCTTTCAAGGTGATTGATATCTAATTAGAATATCAATCCCCTTGCCCATCTCTAAAGAAGTATGTGGCTGCATTTGTTTACTCTTTTGTCGTGACATCTGGCCTACATACCTCAGAGAGTGTCTGTCTCTACCACAGTTGCAAGATGTCTTCCATATTGACTCCTTGAAGGACCAGCCCTGCATGTCTGCTTATAATATCTCTTTTCAACTCAGCTGCCTCTAACACATTCACCTATCAGAACGCTGCTCAGTTTTTTTTGGGTGAAGGGTTTACCCACCACAATAGTGAAACCAGAGTCAGTATTAAATTCTCTAAGGAGCTTAATGTGCGTGTCTGGCTCCCCAACTGCAACTTTCTTTCTTTTCTTCTTCTTTTTTCTTTTCTTGTTTCAGAACTTTTGTTTGTTTGTTTATTTATTTTTATGGCTGGCTCAGCCTGCCCTGAGGGAAGGACTGGCGCGGCATGTGGTGCCGGGGATCGAATGGTGGTCCCTGCAGCCGCCTAAGCTTTCCTAAGCAGGTGCTTTAGACCACTGAGCCATCCTGCTGGGCCCCTCTAACTTTCTTTGTTGGTTTTATCAAGCAAGCATGCATATGGAGAAGGTTGTGCCGGTTGTGCTGGAGCAGTAAGGCTCGAGCTTGAGTTTTCAAAGTAGATCTTCATAAATCCTAGTATAAATGTCCTGATCATCATACAGGTGCAATTATTCAATGTTTTATATTATTCTAGTATTGCTTCTAGTATTTTGTCATGTTACATAAGCACTCTCTATATACACTGCTGAGGTCTCTCAAAAACGTTTCTGTACAGGATGTTAGGAATGGAAAATGGACCAGGACAATACCGTTACTTTTTTTTATTTTTATTTCTAAAAGAGTACAAATTGGAATTAAAATAAAAAATTACAAGTGATACAGAATTTCACTTAACAAAGTCCTATGAATTTCATAGTATTTGCTGTAATATTTAGTGTTGTCTCCCAAAAAGTTATTCATATTACCAGATACGTGCATGTGAAATTGGAAGAAGAAAGAAATGCATAAGAAATGAAGAAGAGAAAAGGTACAAACTATTGAAAAAATGAGACAAAACAAATCAAAGCTTTAGTTGTTCCTTTCCCTAGGCTGGCAGAAGTGCACAGTACAGCAGTCCAAGTCACCCTGCTTAAGTACACAGAGAAATCTTTTCCCCACTCCCTCTCCCGTCCTCCTCAACTCGGTGACTCTTTCCTTGTCAGTAAGTTCACTCCCTTTTTCTAATACCTATTGTACATTTCAGATTCCATTTTTCTCATGCTAAGGAGACAAAATGATGTTTGCACATGCAGGTCTGAGAGAACCATACTATTAAAAGTAAATGTGAATTGTGTAAAAACACAGACTCTGGTGAAAAGGAATTGATTATTGATCAGTTATGTGTAGAGGAAACAATAGATTTTGGGATAAATATTGCATATTTCTTCAACAATTCAATAATTGTATACCACTTCAGAAAATTCACTAAGAGTCTAGGAGATTAATGTGCATTTCTTGTTTTCCTCCCACTATTAAACTATTTGGTATCATTTTCCTACCTAATAGCTATCTATAGCATTATTTGATTGGATTACATTAAAATTTTTTGGTTTTGATGATGCTTATCAGACTAGTTAATTAAAGTGAAATAAAAGAGGCTCAGTTGCAAAGTTTCTGCCTGAGATGAATGACTACAAAACTAAAGAAAAAAAAAAAAGTCCAATGCTCTACTTAAAAAATGAAAACATGTTTTCTTAAATGTAGTTCAAAAATCTGGGGTTGAATTCAGGTAGCAGTGGGAAACACATTCTCGTATTGTGAGTTAAGAGGTGATGAGCTTCTGCAGGAGAAAGCTGCAGGAGGAAACAGGATATGGGGGTGGTGTGTGAGTGGCAGGGGTAATAAGGGACGGGTCTGGGAATTCTCCGTTGTTCAGTGGCGTGACTGGGTAGCTTTCAGGTCTGAGTTACTGCTTTATTGCTGCTCTGCAAGGCGCACCTTCCCTTGTTTTCTTTTTTGTTTTGACTCCAAGCCCCAGGAAGTGGAAGTGCTGATTTGCCCTGACAGGCATTCCGGAGCCTTTGGACTTTGTGGACAGGGGATGCTTTCAGAAGCTTCCTGCCTGGCAACCGCATCTTTTGTTCTTTTGTGCACATCTTAAGTGAACTTTGCTCTAGACAAATTAGCTCAGGGCAAGTTGACAAAAGGGTGAGATTCCTAGAAGGACACAGAATTCTGGAGAAGGAAAGACTGGCTCACTTCCACTTAGACTTCTATTTTTAGCCAAACATTTATCATCTTTATGCCTAATTCAAAGAATGCTAGTAATATATGGTTTAATTTTTTTTTTTTGAGAACAAAACATTATTTTTTCCACTCAGATTTACATTTATCAACATCAAGAGAAAAAAAAAATCCTTAATATTTAACAGAAAAAAATAACTTGATCAACTTATCTGCTTGAGATTTTTACTCTGAAATTGGAAGCAATTTACATAGACTAAATTATGTTTGATTCAAATATTACAACCTATCAAAACATGAATTTCAGTAAGCAACGAAAACATTCTTTCTAAAAAAGTATATAAAATATTCTTTCTTGGGGCCCGGCAGAATGGCTCAGTGGTCTAAAGCGCCTGCTTAGGAAAGCTTAGGCGGCTGCAGGGACCATGATTTGATCCCCGGCACCACATGCTGCGCCAGCCTTGCCCTCAGGGCAGGCTGAGCCGGCCATAAAAATAAATAAATAAACAAACAAACAAAAGTTCTGAAACAAGAAAATGAAATATAAAATAAAATATTCTTTCTTTTTTAAAATGTATTTAATACTGGGTCTACAGTGTCTCACTACGTGGACTGGGCTCGTGCTGATGCTCCTGTAGTCAGCCTCCCAAGCACTGGGGTTACAGGCCTGCGCCACCACGCTTAGTCTCAAAAATACTCTTTCTTACACAGAAGTCTTTTTTTTTTTTTTAATTTTTTCCCTCCTGGACATATTCTCTGCCTGCAGATCCATTGTTAGATAGAGTAGCTTACCTCTTATTTTGGTTAGTTGTATGTATGCTGTGTGTGAGTCTGGACTTTGAGTGACCTGAGAGGGAAAGACCAAGGTTGTCTCTGTATTTTGTTTTCTGTATCCTCTAGTTCAGTATTTGTGACAGAAGGGAAAGCAAGACATCTTCAGCTAGGTGTCTGAAATGCCAGCTGCACTGTGTTCTCTAAAATCAAAGAAGGAATTATAGACAGAGTTCAAGAGCAAGAAGAATTTATTGGGAGGAAAAAAAAGCTTCTAAGAAGGGCAGAAGGAGGCTTGGAAAGTAGGTTGTCCGCCAACCGCACTTCTCACGGGTGTTTATTGAGCAAAGCCATGAGATGAAGTGGGTTCAAGGTGGGACAGAACTGTAACCAATCAATAAGATTATAAGTATGGTCTCTTAGGCAATATTGATCCACTGGGAAATCACAAGGTGGGTGTGAGGTGGGATAAATAAGGTTACACCAGTATAGTCACTTGGGTAATATTGATTAAGTGGGGATCAAATTTGTTAGCAAATCATGCAGCAAAGTGTACCTGGCAGACAAGGACTTTTCTGGAAGAAGTGGGTTCAGGAGGTTTGGTCCTCCCTCCAAGGTGATGACCGCCTATTTATTAGTCTCGGCTGTTCATCCATCGGGAAGCCTATGGATATAGTTCTGTTTCCCCTCAAGTCTGATCTTCAATGAGCGGGCCTCCAGCCACAGTTGTCTTCTACATTGATCATCTCCTACCCTGGCCTGTCTATAATATTGCTACCTAACTTAGCTCTCCATAATACTTGGACTAGAAGGAACACGCTGCCTATCATTTGTTGACCTGAATAAAGCAATCTTAGTCTCATGTGAACATTTAGTAGGGTTGCTTAATTTTAATAGGACCAAGGGTGATAAAATGATATAATTTCCTTTTTGAGCAATCATTTCTCTCCTTATGCTAAGATTTAGATTAGGTTTTCCTTTATCCTATCCTAATATCATTAGATAGTGTTTTAGGTTATCTTCTCTGGTACCTGATTTTTTAGTTGACCCCCAAACTAGTTTTATCTATCAGAAATATTTCTTCCATTATGTCTTTTTCTTGATCATAATTCTTTAACACCACCTCTCCCTTGGAAGGGGCCAATTGGACCGACCACTTTTGACTCCTCCCAGTGCCTGACATGGTATCTTGTAGAGATTTTTTTTTTTTTTTTGCCTTCTGAGATAGGGTTTCAATATACAGTTCAGGTAGGTCTTGAGATCACTTTGTGGCCCAGGCTGGTCTTCAAGTGCTGGGATTACAGGCCCATGCCACCTTGCTCAGCCCATTTATAGACTCTTAATGGATGCTCACTGGCTGAAAGATGTCAACCTGAAGATGATTTTAACAGTGGGCTACTGAGCTCAGCTTTCAGCTACAACCTGTTAAATTCATATATCAATGATATATATGAACACAGAGAATGTATATTTATCAATTTGCAAATGACCTGAGGCTAAAATGGCTAGCACATTTATTTTGATGACAGAATCAGAACCTGTCTTGATAAGCTTCCTCAACAGGATGAAGTTTAATAGGAATGAGCGAAAAGGTCTATCTTGAAAACAGAAACCAAAGTTTTTTGCTTGGCAAGGGGATGTAGAAGATTCTTAGGAAATGTTGTCTATGTACTCGGCCATGCATGTCAGTGAAATTCTAGACTTACCAGAGGATCAGAAGGGAAGAAGCGAGGGTCTCTTCCTTAGCATTTGTCAGACCCCCTCTAAATCAGTGTTCAATTTCGAGTCCTATATTTTCAGAAGGACATAGATAGATTAGAACATTGTTAGCGAATGTCAAAAGTTCTTAAATGTACACTGCTAAATAGCTGTTTTTTTTCTATGCGAAGAGAAAACTTAAAGATATATATATATATATATATATATATATATATATATTCATTTTTTAATTAGTAGAAATACCATCATGAAAAAATAACTTATCTGCAACTGTCTGATCTTCAAGGTTTGACTCACATGAGTATCTATAAGTTTTAGGGGAAACAACTTGGCTAATTCTAAAAGTAAAACATTTGACAGTCTTAATTAAGCCTTGGGCTCAGGAGAGAAGCACTGAAATCTTGTAGTCTGTTTCTAGAAGAGGAAAAGTTGTAATAAGAAAAAGGCCGACTTTCGTATCACAGAAACATTACTGAGTATCAAGTCTGTGGGACTTTGGGGCACCTGAGACAGGAACTTCAAGTCCTCATAGGAGTTTCAGATGGGGAGCATGTGGCCTGGTCATAGTAACACCCCCAAATCAGAGCATGAGGCCAAATAAATTGTCACGGCTGCAGGCCTGTGTCTTAGCTCACTCACTGGCATAGCTTCCTGCTGGCCTTGTTTCTGGATGCACTAGGAAAGTACTTGGGAAGGCCATACATACATACATACATACACACACCACTGCACACACACTCACGTGTGTATCTAGCTATATACAGGGAGATTTGGTGTACTGATAAGCTATTTAGAATATAAGCCAGGTCAGTATAATGAAAAATAACAGTCACAATATAGAGGGAGATTTATTTTGCTTACAGTGGTCAAAGGAGGTCACTGGAGAGAGCAAGAAAGCACTAAGAAGAGCTGAAGAAACAACATCACAAGCAGAAGAACACACTTGTGCATTTCGTTGTTTGTATTCTCCTAGTTTTCTTTGCTAGTGCATGTGCCGGTACATGCATATTATCGGGGGAGTAAGACCAGAAGAAAGGAAACCCTTAGAAAGCGGAGGAAGAAAGGTGCAGATGGTCTTTGGCTTATGATAAAAGCACATCCGGGATAAACTAAATGTAAACCGAAAATAGTGTAAGTTGCAAATGCACTTAAAGCATGTGACCTGCAGTACATCCTAGCTTAGTAACACAGTGCTATGCTGTAGAGTGTCACTTGTCTGCTGTCAGGATCACAGGGTTGGCTGGAAACATGCTCAGAGAGGGTCATGCCAAGTATTCCTACTGTGGGAACACTCAAAATGTGAAATACTGAATGCGTACTGCTGTCGTGCCATCCTGAAGCCAGCAAATCTTCAGTTGGGCCATCGTAAGTGGGGCATTATCTGTATAGAATCAAAAATTGTATCGAAATCTTGGACCCAAAAGTTTTGCAAAAGGTTATTGGACTGATACAGGATTCTTGTATTTTATTTCACTCAAAAAAAAAATTTTTTTTTTTTGACACAGTGTCTCATTATGTAGTTTAGCCATGCCTCAAACTCTTGATGATTTTTCTGCTTCATCTACCGAAGCACTGGGATCACATCATGCACCACTGTCCCAGGCTAGGACTTTTGTATTTACCAGTAATAAAATTAGATTTTTTTTTTTCTTGTAATAGCTCTGAATAGTTTCCTAACTAATCTGGAAAAGTTTGAGTACTTCATCAAATTAAAAAGATAACTGTGAATAGTGATAAATCTTGGGGATATAATTTCTTTCAATTTTGAATCCTTCCAAATTAACACAAACTAAGGTCTTCTGAGTGGAATCTTTATTTGTGGATTCAAATGAAGATTGGAGGTGATGATTTATTATTTTTTTATTGTTAAAAGAGGTGACAGAAAAGCGGCACGGCGAGGATCACTGTGAAGATGACCAAGCTGTGTGCATGTCAGAGCACGTGTCGTCTCCATCCTGAGGGAGATAAAGCCTGTTTAGTCATGCAGGGCTTGCAAATATACACAGAGCCCAACAGCGAGGAAGGAAAAAAAGTGTGAGAGGAATGAAAAGGGCAGAGAAAAGGCTGTGACAGCATATATAGTAGGGACAGGAAATAAAAGAGGAGAGAGGTAAGAGGCACAGATTGAGTACCTTGTGTCGGTGATTGGGGGACTTTAAGAAGAGGCACAGATGAATTACTGCTATTGGAGGCTGTCTTAGTCACTGTTCTCTCATTGCTGGGACAAACACCAGACACTCAAAATGAGGGACGGAAAGGTGTATTTAGCTCACAGTTACTGGAGGCTTCAGTCCATATTCAGCTGGCTCCAAGGCGGAGTGGCACATGGCAGACGGCAATCTTTCATGGTGGTGGCTAAGAGCAAGATGTAAGGGAGAATAGCAGCTGCTCAAGCAGCTAACTTCTCTTCCTACCTTACACTGAAATGCAAATCACCTCCCCCCGGGGAGGTGCAGCACCCACACCCACAGTAATCAGTCACAAACTCCAGAAACCGCCCTGTGACTACGTGAGGCTTTGGCAGGGGGGCACCTATGCACAAAAGATAACAGAGGCTTGCTACTGACCTGGGTTCATGGTGTCCTCAGGCAGACACCGAATTAGACACAACTGAAGTACAAATGGTAGCAAAGATTTGTTATCAAGGATACACTTCTCAGGGGAAGAATCTACAGTCCTGAAGAGGTCAGGTATCAGAGTTTATATGTATTTCTTACATTTTCATTTCAAAGAGAGAGAAAAAAACAACAAAAATGATACAGAATTTCAAAATAAGATGATAGGAAATTAACAATGATTATTACATTGCATATTATTATCTTCATAGTAGTTGTTCAGATTAGCAGATATAGGCATGCAAAACTGATTAAACAATATAAATACCAACTATCCCTTTCAATGAACTAATAGGAATTAATAAGACAATTATCCTATCTTGAATATGTATATGTATACGTATACATATACGTATACGTATATGTATATGTATGTGTATCTTTTCCCCTTCTTTCTTTTCTCTTTTCCCCCACCCCAGTTTTTCCCTCTCAGAAGTTCTTTCCTCTTTACAATGTCTATTGTACCTTTTAGAGCTTATTTACTTTTTCTGTTTCTTACACAAGAAGATAATATGATCTTTACACATGCAAGTCTGGTTTATTCACTTATGATTATGGTCTCCAGTTGCATCCATTTACCTATAAAACCTTCAGGCTTATCCTTCTTTGTAGTTGAGTAGTACTCTGTTGCATAAAAATCAACATCTTTTTAATCTATTTCTCTGTTGATGGATATTTCTAAGATTTAGCTATGACAAATTATGATGGGAAAACTTTAGCCAACTGTCCCTCAGACAAAAAACTTCTATCTAGAACATATGAAGAAGTTTTAAAATCCCCCAACATACAAAGACCCAACCCACAAATGCCATCTGAGATGAATGTAAACTTTTCAGATGAGGAAAAGCCACTGGCAAATAATTACATAGGGTTCTTACAGGAAGGAAAGAGCTCTTGGAACGAGGGTGGCCATTATGCCAGTGAAGGACAAGTCTCCTTTCTGTTGGGGGGAGGAGATTTTTGTCCTTAGAAAGACCTATCACAGAGCCCAAGTGCCACGTGGAATGTGTCAAGCCACAGTGTGGATGAGATTATAATGAAGTGCAATGGAGATGGGGTCCCTTTCAGTTAGGATATTCTATACTGTGCTTGTCCCCAGCATGGCTTTGTCACTTGAGGCGGGAGCTCTTTGCGGCTTCTCTATGGCTCGTTTTGGGCTCCCGAGAAGCCTCTGGCAGCACGTGTCCTCTTCTCTCTACTGCTGTCGGTAGCCGTGCAGAATGGGGGGGTCTCTGCACCTTGAGGAGATTCTTTCCTCTCTTGCTCTCTCCAGGGTCTCAGCCTTCCAGGGGTCTCTCTCCTCTACCTCCTGCCTTATGACGGTCTTACGAAATTTGTGGATGAAACTTACTAGGAAACCACGTCTGGCATGATCTAGTGACAAGAACCACAAGCTGCAGATGTCACATCTAATGCTACCTCCAGGAAACCAAGTGCCAGAATGTGTCCTCTTTCAAGTGTCTGTCTCCTCCGACTTCCAATGGCAGGAACTTGTCACTCAGCAACCTTGTAACGTGTTGTACGTAGTTAGAGACACCTGTGCCATGTCCTTCGCCTTCCCCAATGGTAGCCCTCAAAGTTCGTGCCCACCGTTTCTCAGATCTCTGCCAAGAAGGTTGCTGGAGGTCTACAGTTGAGAAACATTTAGATGGTGTCATGCACGACACACTCCTGCCTTCCTGTGGTTTTCTGAGCTCCCATATTGCAAGCTCTGTCAAACCATTTCTCTCAGCCGGGCATGGTGGCGCACACCTGTAATCCCAGCACTCGGGAGGCTGAGGCAAGAGGATCGGTGACAGTTGGAGACCAGCCTGGGCTACAAAACTGAGCTCAAGGCCAGCCTGAACTGTACAGTGAGACCCTGTCTGAAAAAGACAAAACAAAACAAAACAAACAAAAAAAAAACAACAAAAAAAAAAAACATTTCTCTCACTACCATCGACCTGCAAATCTGAATTCCAGTAAACCTCCCTAATGCAATGAAATTAAATAGTCACTGAAGTGGATACCAGCTCCTTCATCACAAAAGTTTTATTTTGGTGTATTTTTAGGGCTTGATACAACACACAGATAAAAAGCACTAAATCATCAGAAAGAAATCAGCACTGTTAAGGGGAGAAAAGAACAAAGGACTTTTCTCCAATCAAATGCAAATGCAAATGACCCGCAAGACTGTGGAAATACTCTTTCTCCTGACAATGAGCATTTTCATGCAGCGAAATCCATTTTTGAGACTCATTAGTGAATGCTGTGATCCTGCTTATTTTCTATAGCAGCGTCTGGTTATTTCAAATTGATTAGGAGACCTCTGATGTGGGAGAGTGAATCACTGACTACCCCAGGTATTTCTGTAATTGGTTATCATGCTTAATTACAAATGTTTCAGCTCAACCAATTTATCCTGGACCAGATTTCCCTTGCTTGCCTTTCCTGTGTTGCTGTTGCCAGCTATGCTTTCTGTTTTCATGGAGAGAAAGGAACAAGAAAGAAGACAAATTAACCTCCATGCATGTTTTGGTTCTGAAAAAGAACAGATTAATGAATCGAACGATTCATTCAAGATATTCTATCAATAGTGGCAGCTGGAATTAATAGAAGTGTGGGTACATTAGTGCGTAGTGGGATGTCATTCATTGCAGACTGTTCCCAACGAGCTGAAGTTCGACTCTCTCGTGTCTCTCATCCTCTGTCGTGCTGGCTTGACCTTCATGCATTCAGTCCACTTGCTCCTGAGCTCATCAGAAATAAATGGACTAGAATAGCACGGGATACAACTCGGCGCAGTGCTGTTCATTGTCTGGCAATCTCAGAGACCCGAGCAAGCTGCTAATTGTGCTAGTGTCCCAGGATGGAGGCAGGGCACACATTACAGTCTCCAGTGTCTCCTGTGCAGCCTAGGGCATTCCAGAGTCTAATAATGAGAGGCAGGAGGCTGGTGAGGGCACTGGCACCGTGCCTCCTACTTCGTTAGGATCAGTGAGGATCTGCGTGAGATCTGCAGCCCAGAAGGAGGGTGACCAGAATCTGTCTTTAGCATCCTGGGACCAGAATGCAGTTGAAAGAAACATTGGCGTTATTTTTAGGGCATTTCTGCTTGGGACTGTACATCACTAGGGGAAGGATCTGCTCCCTGGTAGGAAATCCTTCCTGGTTCTAGAATAGATACCAGAGCAAAAAAGCAAAACGGTCGTCAGCCAATGCCAACTGTGATTTCTGAGGAGGACTTTTAAATACAAGACATATTACTTTCTTAAAAATTGGGGTAAATCTTCAAATAAAATGAATTTTAACAATTCACCCTGAAGAAGAGGGTGAAATTTGGCCTTGGTTCATTTTCCATTGGTAAAAATCACTGGATGCTTTTAGGAAATGATAAAAAAATATTTAAGCAAAGCCAACTACAGACACCAGTCTAAGAGGGCTCTGTGAAATAGTGTCAGCTAACAGAGTCATTTTCCAGATGAAGGACAGGAAGGACACTGACAGAAGTCAAGCGAGGGGCCATTTAGGGGGAGAGCTAGTGCTACAGTGCAGCTTTAGTTCAGGTGTAGGACACGCCTGATAGAAGAAGTTCCCTGTTTTTTTCTGTATTTCCAACAACTACTATCTCCTTCTGTCAGGAATATTATGTCCTTACAGAGTGATTTGATTTTCCTTTGTGGGGGGGGGGTGACAAAAGAATTACTAACAACAGAGTATAGTAAATGGCTTGGGATGGCTTTTTCATTTCTCAAAGTTTATTTCAACATCTGATTTAACTGCTCGGGTTTTGTTTTTGAACATTTGAGTACACAGAAGTACTTCTCTTCTGCGACAAAAATATCTGTTTTACTGTTTTTAGCATTTATTATTTGCACTTCAGCAAACTTCTGTAAATTATTATCAATGGTGAGAATTAATTTTGAGCAAAGTAGCCACTGGCAGTGCTCACATAGATGTGTGAGAAAAACACTCCAAATGGGGATTTTATAGTCACCGAAGGAAAAGCTCTTCTGTTATATTAGAGCTGCCAAAAGAATTCAGAACTCAAAAGATCCAAATGACAGCAAAGCAGATTGAAGCTGCTCTTCGCTCCACATTCTCCCTTCTTTATGCATTCAGGACCCTGCATCAAGAAAACTTATATGCAAGGGATGCAGAACAGATCCAATTATATAGAGCTCCAGCTAATGTCTGACGCTTTTAAGTACTTTTCAGAATTTCTGTAGATCGCTATAGAGCCATCTCTCAATTTCTCAAAGTAATGAGAAAAGACTTGGAATACATTACCCTAAAACCCATAGAAGGGAGTAATTAGCATTCATTACCAATTTCATTTCAATGGCTAATTGCACTTCACACTCATATATTGATGCGAAAACCTGGACAGTTGAGTAGCATCTACAGTCACTTATACAAATACAGAGAGAACAGTTGAGGGAAACTTTTACTGCTCTACAGAGGCTGCAGAAATTTGCATACAGTTTGATAGAGTGCTGTGATCTATTCAAAGCTAGACCTGAGTGCTGGAGTGTGGGCTGTGGGTAGGGGGCTTTGATGCTTAAGGATGGGTGCCTTTTGCACTTGAGAATTACATGGATCAGGGAAGAAGTGGCACTGGGTGACAGTGGTGGTGGCATACGTGATGCTGATGGCATGTCAAATACACATATGTAAAGTTTCCAAAGGATTTGGCCTGAGGGTCTCCTAAGTACATTAGCAGGACAAATTTCCACATGAGGGACTCATTTCTAGATTATTCTCCTCTGAGTCTCAGAGGGCGGAATACAGTGCTTGCCTTTGTTGGAATGTGTCAGAGCGTGGCAGGTGTACATAAAATTAGCTCATCTTGGGTCCGGCGGGATGGCTCAGTGGTCTAAAGCGCCTGCTTGGGGAAGCTTGGGCGGCTTCAGGGACCACGGTTCAATCCCCAGCACCACATGCTGCGCCAGCCCTGCCCTCGGGGCAGGCTGAGCCGGCCATTAAAAAATGAGTGAATAAACAAACAAAGGTTCTGAAACAAGAATAAAAATAATAAAGAAAATGAAATTAGCTCATCTTATTCTTGACTCTGTTGTAGTAGGATATCACTGGAGTGGGAAAAACAAATATATTTAGCATCTTCACTCATGGATATTTTCTGGAGCCCTCTTGCCAGCCAGACACAATGCTGAAAGCCTTGCTTGCATATTGTGGCACAGCCAGCAAGCCCACGAAAATAGGAAATTTGGAAGAATAGGAAAATAAAAATAAGACAATTTAGAAGTATTCAGTGTGAGGAAAGCCATGAAGGATTGTACGTTACCTCAGGGCTTCTACAAAAAAAGCTTTCTTCATGAGTGCTAGTCCCGCAGGGAAAATGGAGAGAGAGAGAGAGAGAGAGAGAGAGAGAGAGAGAGAGAGAGAGAGAGAGAGAGAGAGAGACAGAGTGTTTGGAATTAAAGGTCCATAATACCTTATGCAAAGACTTTCTCTTGGCTGATGTCAATGAGGAGGCGGAGAACCTTGGTATGACTCATTATAGCGGACAGACACATCAGGGTGGTGAGGTGAAAAGAAAGGAAATGCGCAGAGCACCTGCGCTTTATCCCTCTTCACTGTCCACAGAGCCCTTGGATATTATAAGCAGGATTTACAACTGTGAACAATAGAGTCCATTTAGTAGTCTGGCTGAAGCAGAGAGATGCTGGACCCTTGTGGGATCCCGGGGAGGGCTACAGAGCCAGGCCCAGGATGGGTGTCCTGGTAGCTTACCACATAGAGGTTCACAGCACAGGGAGGAAGAAACGGTCTTCATGCTCCTTTTGTCATGGAGACTTCTCTTTGTTTCATTACATATTGTTTCAAAACCAGTATGTGTGTGTGTGTGTGTGTGTGTGTGTGTGTGTCTGGCAGAACCCAGGACTCTCAGCTGGGTAGTGCTGCCCTAGAGTGTGAAGAAGCGTGAAGGAGTGAGTAGGGTGTCTGTAGAGAGCAACGACCCACGCAAGAACCCTAGGTGGCGAGTGATGCACGGGCCCAACTAGACTCCAGGAGCGACTGACTGAAGCACGTGCCAGATGCCTACACGTGCAGGCTTTATTAACTCCATTTTAGGATAATGGTTTGAGGCTCAGGGAGCTACAAACCATGATAGATCTGCAGCACTAGGTAGGAATCAGACCTCCAGTGCATGTTTAGACTCTTTCTCATCTTTTATCTTTTTTTTTTTTTAATTGTTCATTTGGTAGAGGGTCACACTATGTATGTTGGACTCACAGGAATCTTCCTGTCTCAGCCTCCCCAGAGAGGGGATTACAGGCATGTGCCACCACACTTAGTTTTGGTGGCTGGCATGGGGCACCTGGTTCTCTGGGACTGGCACATGTGATATCAGGGATCGAACCCAGGGCCTTGCGCTTGCCAGGCAGGCACTCAGCCCGCCGAACTCTCCCCTCTTTCTCAACCTTTAATGTCTACCTTTTCAATCAGTTCAATCTGATTTTCACTCTACTGACTTTTTCCTTTTTAAATCAGCACTGAGTAGTTTTTTGAAAATGTAAATGATTCTAAAATTGGTTTTGAAGAAGAAATGTATGAGAAAAACCTAAAAAAAGACAAGAGGAAGAAAAAAAGAATAGGAATGTTTTTCCAGTATTAAAATATGATAGGGTGATGTAGTAATTTAAGTAGTGTGGTAAGATGCAGGGTCACAAGGAGGGCATAATAGCGTAGAGGTTCCAGAAACTGATGTGCATAAGGACAATGCTATGTGGGAGAAAGGGGACATCTTAAAAGTAGTCACATGAGAAATTTTTGGGGAAAACAGTTTGGTTTTAAAAATTACATCACACATAAATTGAATTTCAAATGCATTACATGTTGTAATATGAAAAAATGAGAAGAACAATAATAGAAAATACAGGAAAATATTTTCACAATCTTGACCTGTGGATGGCATTTGCAAGTAGCACCAAAGGCAGGAAAAATCCATTGCTAGACTGCTGCATTTAAAATTTTTAAATTTATTTTTTTAAAATAATCTTGTTACTTTTAATAAGAAATAAGAATGTGACAGTTTCAAAACACTTTAGGAGGACAGCCACAAAAATTAATACTATGCTTTTTTTTTTTTTTTTTTTTTTTTTTTCAGAACTGGGGATCAAACTCAGGACCATGTACTTGCCAGGCAGGCCCTTATGCCCCTGAGCCATCTCTCTGGCCCCTAATACAATGCATATTATTGTCTTCATAGTAGTTGTTCAGAGCACAAGATGCAGCTGTGGTAATTTTTCTAAACAATATTGGTACAAATATTTCTTCTCATTGAGCTAAGATAAAGTAGTTGTATGCAAAGTCCAATAGACCATAATAGCAGTGGGTTATCAGCAGAACTGGTGATGTCAGAAGCTGTTGACTCGATCGACCTTTTATAGAATATTAATATGGCTTTACTTTTTATGCCTCATGGTTAAACTTTTCTGCTGGATAGTTAAGGCCAAGTTAAAGCAAGAGCTATATGACAAAACATGTAACTTTTGCATCTGACAATGGCAGTTAAATCCCCTCAGGATTTACCTTGAAATCAGGAACAGCATTTTGTAGAACTTTTGTCAGTGTCAGCCATCTGGATGAGTTACGACCACTGCTTGACCAGCTGGCTCTCTGTGAAAGCCTGAGAGAATGATATTTCTCTAGGTGACTCTCCTTAGGCACACTATACATTGTCAATCCCTTTCCTCCATGGCCCCCAAAATCTCCTTGAACAGCAAATTTGGGACACCACTGAGTTATAGGATGCTGCAGCACAGGTTCTCTTATGTCCTGAGTCCTCACTGACCTTGAAGGGCTAGGGCAAAAGTATTGGCTATCCTTGCAGTACTTCCTTTTCTCTAATTTTTGGTCTGCAAACTTAAGTTGTTAAGTGTATTGGTTAGGGTTTTACTTAGAGGAACAGAACAAATATAAGGAATGGATATTAACACAAAATATACAATCTATAAGGAATTATAAGATTGGGTTACAATAGTCAGTCATAGAGTCAGCTGAGAAAGCATGCAGAGGGCGTCTGCATGCTCTGGACTGAAAGAGTCAGTCCCATGGTCTGGACTTCACTGTAGCACTCCGTGTAAGTCTCTATCCGTCGACTGATGGGTCTGCGATGAAAGACTTAAGTGTCTGTAATGGACGCTGAAGAGTCTGTGATGGATTGTGAAAGATCTAAGCTGGATGGAGGCTGAAGAGTCTGCACTGTAAGCCAGATAATGAAGTCCGGGCTGAATATGAAGACTGAAGCTTCTCCGACAAAGTGAAGTATTCACTGCGTCTTCAGCCCTTTAAAAAGTCTCTTTGTGCTCAGTCATTCTGACGTGGGCCCATTGTACCCTAGGGTGGAACCAATCATACCCCAAGATGGGCCTTTGCTCCTGCTCTAGGGAGAAAGCTAATCATATCCTAGGCAGGCCCTGGTCATGCTCCAGGGAAAAACCAATTGTACCCCAGAGTAGGGCTCCCACCAACAGGGAAACGGGCCGCTGAATCATTCAGCTAAGTTGACACACTACCAACGACTACATTAAGCCTCCAAAAGAGACGTTTAGTTTAATGATACTATTACTCTATAACATAGTGTATTAGTTACTCTTCTATCGTTGCTGGGACAAATACCCAACACCCAAAATGAAGGCAGGAAAGGTTTATTAGCTCGCAGTCACTGGAGGTTTCAGTCTATATTCAGCTGGCTCCAAGGCAGAGTGGAACAGGGCAGAGATCATCCAGTTCATGGCAGCATAACAGCAACAATAGCGACAGAGGCAACAGAACAACCCAGGGAGCAGAGAGCAACAGCTTCAGTCTATCTCTCTGTCTCTCTTTATATTACATTCAGGCTCTCTGCCTCAGCCTATCTGCCTTAGGCTATACCCATAATCCCAGAAGTACTTAAAACACATCATCCCAGAGATCATAAATCAAGTCTCAAACTCTAGATCAGTACTAAATCACATAATCCTCGTGACTCATGAGTCAAGTCTCAATTTATAGAAATCCCCGCCCCATGACTGCATGAGGTGTTTGGTGGACAACTAGACATAAACCATAACACTTAGGCACTTGAACCTAGCATCGCTGTCTTGCTGAATATCAAATGCCATCGAGTTAATGTGGAACTGGTATTTTCCATCATCACTAATGTTCTAATGAATCCCTATAGAATGTGATAAAAAACATTTGCACATTTTTACACAGCAATTTAGAAATCTAATGATATGCATAATTGTAGCAGGTCAATCCAACATTTTTCCTTGTCTCCTATTCTCTTTTATTATTACACTTTTGTGTTTTTTAAAAGAAACATTTACATGTGAGTATAACAATAATTGAAGTGATAGTAGAAGCAGCACACATCTAAAAGACCAGAATGACAGGCATTTAACGCATGGTTTTAGTGTTACACATTGCTATCCTTAGTGTCCAAAAACCTGTTGGAGATTCTCAGGACCATTGTCTAATTCATCCTACGCATATAAGTGCATGGTTTTGCCCCTGCCATGTTTCCTAATTTTTCTGTTTACTGTCTCTTCATTGTTTAATTCTTAAGTTCTTGATTTTCATTTAGCTATGTTATTCCTTTCCATTTTTATTTCTTCTTTTGAGTTCTTACACTAGGGAGACTATGTGATGTATTCACATATAGGTCTGGTTTATTTCACTTATAAGTATATGTTCAAGATACGTCTACTTATATTTGAGGTCTTCTAGTTTCTTATTCTTTATTCCATTTTATAAAAACACCACATCTTTTTCAACTGTTCTTCAGATGATGGGCACTTTGATTGTTTCCAAGATTAGGCTATCACAAATTGTGCTGCTATAAACATAGGCCCACACACATCATTATATGTTTTTAGTTATTCCAGGAAAATTCCCAGTAGGGGGATACCTGGATTGAATGGGATTTCCAGTCCTAATTTTTTAAGGAGTCGCCACATTGATTTTCATAATGGTTGTGCCAACTTGCATTTTCACCAGCAGTGAAGAAGTGTTCTTTTTTTCCCATAGCATTTGTTGTTGGTTGATTTCTTTATGATAGCCATCCTTTCTGGGTAAGACGGTATCTAAGTATTGTTTTTACTTTCATTTCATGGATGGCTAGTGATGTGGAGCATTTCTTCATGTAACTATAGCCTTCTAGTAATTCTTCCTCTGAGAAATGTGTGTTCATCACAGATGCCCATTTCTGGATTGGGTCTTTGAGTTTTGGGACCCTGTTTTTTAGTTCTTTATAAATTCTAGATAGAAGACCTTTGTCTGAATATTTATTAGTTAAGATTTTTTTTTTTTTAATTTAGTGGGTTGTCTTTTTACTCTGTTAGTAATTTCTTTTTACGTGAAAAAATATCTCAGCAAGAGGAGGTCCAAGTTGTTGATTCTTTCACGTGTTAAACGTGCATTTTGATTTTTGTCCATGAACTATTTACCTACCCAAATGTCTTCAAGATTGCCTCCTACTTTCTCTTCCAGATACTTAGTGTTTCTGTTTTAATATTTAGATCTTTAATCCATGTTGACTTTAGTTTTAGTGCATGGTGATAGACCTGGGTCAAGTTTTAATTTTTGGCATGTAGGGAGCCAGTTTTTCCAGCACCATTTGTTAAAGAGGCTATTCCCTGTTCTTCCAGGGAACATGTTTGATCCCTTTGTCCAAGATAAGGTGTCTTAGTTACTCTTTACTCATTTCTGGGACAAACACCCAACACCCAAAATGAAGGAAGGAAAGGTTTATTTAGCTCACAGTTACTGGAGGTTTCAGTCCATACTCAGCTGCCTCCAAGGAAGAGAGGCACATGGCAGAGAGTAGCACTTCAAGGTGGTGGAATAGCAACAATGGTGACAGAGGAAATGGAACAACCAAGGGAGCAGAGAGCAAAAACGCAAATCTGTCTCTAAATTACATCAGCCTCTCTGCCTTAGCCTATCTGCCTCAGGCTACACCTATAATTCCCAGCAGTACTGAGACCCATAATCTCATCAGCACTAAAACACATAATCCAAGTGCCTCATGAGTCAAGTCTCAAACTCTAGAAGTCCCCACCCCATGACTGCATAAGGCTTTCAGGGGACAACTAGACATAAACCATAACAGTGACTGAGTGTGTTCATACTTGCTTCCGCATCTTCTAATCTATTTCATTGATCCTCAGGTGTATACTTTGCCAATACCATTCTGATTTTAACACTGTTGCGTTGTAATATAATTTTAAGTCAGGAATTGTAGTACCTCCTGCCTTGTCTTTGTTGCCCAGGGTTGTCTTTGCAATTCTAAGTCTTTTTTGGTTCAACATATATTTCAGATAGGATTTCTCCAGATCTGTGAGGTATGTTGATGATACTTTGATAAGAATTGTATTAAATCTGTACAACAATTTAGAGCGTATGACCATCTTCACAATGTTCATTCTTTCAGTCCAGGAGTAGGGAATATCTTTCCATCTTCTGAAGTCCTCTACGATGTCCTTTTTCAGAGTACTGTAATTTTTATTGAATAGATCTTTTACTTCTTTAGTTATATTAACATTTAGGTATTTCATTTTCCATGGTGCCACTATAAAAGGCATTGTTTCTCTAGTTTCCCTCTCAGTGTGTTTGTTCTCTGTGTAGAGGAATGCTATTGATTTTTGGGTAATGACTGTATCCCGCCATGCTACTGAATTTGCGTATTAATGCTAGTAGTTTTTCGGTGAAGTCTTTGTCACCTGCACATAATGATAGTTTAACTTCTTCTTTACCTATTCTTTTCAATTATCTTATTTTATTTTTTTATTAATGCAATGCACGTTGTTGTCTTAATAGTAGTTGTTCCGAGTACAAGATGCAGACCTGATAACTTTTCTAAACACTATTGGTACAAATATTTTTTCTCAGAGAACTAAGAGAAAGTAGTTGTATATATAGTCCAATATTTCATAATATTAGCAGGTTATTGGCAAAACTAGCAATCTCTGAAGCTTTTGATTTGAGTCTTTTATAGCTCAGCATACTAATCTGGCTTTACTTTTTATGCCTCATGGCTATACTTTTCTTTTTTAAGAGATCCTTTCTTACCTTTTCACTAGCTGTGACTGTGTCTTCAAGATCTGAAACTATCTTCACTTTTATTCATATGGTGTTGCCATCTTGTGATTGAGATTTATTATTTTGTATATCTCTTTGAAACTGCTTCACGTGATCTGTTTCTTTATTATTCATTCAAGGATCCCATCATTTTTCTATTCTCCCCTAATTTTTTGTAAATGTCTTCTTTAGAAGCATTTATTAAGTTGTTCATTATAGTTATCCTTCCATTTTCTACTTCAGAGGTTACTTCTGATCTGATTTCCTCTCTACCTTTCTGCAGTTCTTCCTTTATTTCAGATGTTATTAATTCAGAGATTTCTTTTTCTACTTCGGAGGTTATTTCTGATCTGAGCTCCTCTATATGTTTCTGCATTTCTTTCTTTACTTCTGATGCTATTAATTCAGAGATTTCAGCTGTGTGATTCCCATTTGATTCTGTGCTAGTGTCTCCTGTTTTCGTTCTGGGCGGGCTCTGGGCCTGAGTTTGAATCTAGTTCCTTCTTTGTCATTTTGTATCGCGCTGTCCTCTAACCATTGGTGTAGAACTTTTGTGAAGTCATGCTGTTAGTAGCTTCTGAAATTTGGGTCCAGATCTACCAAGTTTGATCTTGCCCAGAAGTACCTGGCTGCTGTGCTCAGCTTATTTCTGCTGCAGCTCATGGAACTGAGCCCACTATGCTCCTCTGACAAGGTGTTCCGCCCCTGGGTTAGCTGGCAGAGTCTGACCCCAAGCCTTTCTGCAGGCAATTTTGCTGCAGGGTTCCACAGTAGATGCTGCGGGCTGGGTTTTGGGTGGAGAAGAAGTTTCAGTGGTGTGGGGACGCAGGCTGAGAATTACTGCCTACACACACACACCAGTCCCAGATTCTGGGTGGAGAAGACGTTCTGGTGGTGCAGTGCTCCGGGCTCAGAGTTCCTACCTGAGCATTGGCTGGTCTGGCTTCTGAGTGGGGAGGAAGTTCTGCTGGAATGAGGACACAGACCCTTAAATTTCTTCTTGGCAATAGCCATATAGCTGAATAGTCACCTGGAAAAATACTTGTAGAATACATGAATAAAAAGATTAGTTTTTAGTACATAAAAATTTTCAAAAGACATGAAAATGGCTTGTTACCATATGAAAGGCTATTTGATCTAATTTGCAGTAATGATGAAATGAAGTAATGTTGCAACAAAATCAGGAGAAATTAAAATAACGGACAACATCCAAGTTAGGTATTGGGCATCAGGAGGTGGATTCTTTTTTCTTTTTCTTTTTCTTTTCTTTCTTTCTTTTCTTTCTTTTTTTTTTTTTTTGACTTTACTTATTTATTTAATGTATTTGCTACAGGGTCTCATGCAGCTCAGACTCATAGTGATCCTCCTATTTTCAGCTTCCCCAGTGCTGGGATTAGAGGTGTGCGGCACCATGCCTAGACTTAGTGGCTGGCTCAGCATGCCCTGAGATGGAGCTGGTATGGCTATATGTTGGAGATCTAACCCCAGTCTCTGTGCTTGCTTAAGCAGGTGCTTAGTCCTCTGAGCTACCTTACCAGCCCAACTGTAATTTTATACTACTATAGTCAAGTCAAAATTGCATTAATTTTTTTCTGGAGATTTCTTTGGCATTATATATCAAAATTTTACTTGTAAGAATTTTTCATCAGGAAATAGTTCAACAAACCCATAAATCACACAGGGATAAACATTGCAGTGCTCTTTTTTAATAGAAAAAGTTAGTAAAACAACAACTAAATATTCATAACTTGAGGGTAGCTAAATAATTTATGTACATTTATAAAATGGAATACTACTTAGTTTGGAGAAGGCAAACTAAGTATATTTATTAATGTCAAAGGAGGTCCATGATGTTTTCAGTAGAAAAAAGGTTATAAGGTGCCATGAGTAGCATGCCTACTATTTATAAAAAGCAATATATTTTTACAAAACTGACAAAATTGTTCCTTAAAATGTAAACTATTGATTGTCATCTAACTAGCACTATCTGCAATAACCTTTAATTTTATTTATCCACAATCTAGCTGCAATTATTTGTAACATGTAAGAATAAGCAAAATATGTAAAAAGCTCTTTTTTGAAAAAATGAAATGAAGCGTCTCTTTATTGTGCAACATGTGAAGAGTGGTTTTCATGGTCTTATGTTAAATGTGTTAAACGGCTCAGTGTGTGTGTGTCTGTGTGTGCGTGTGGATAAGGGTGACAAAATGCTAGAAAGATGCAAAGAAGAGGGAGAGGAGGAGGAAGAGGGGGAGGAGGAGGAAGACGGGGAGGAGGAGGAAGAGGGGGAGGAGGAGGAAGAGGGGGAGGAGGAGGAAGAAGACTGCACAGCACTTTTTCCCTAATTTGTAACTCTCAGAAGATCTGGAGACAAATGGTACCACCCCATGGTTTTCTTAGAGGAGCCGGTCCCAGTCCCAAGCATAGCTTTTCAGTCTTCTGGTTTGGAAGAATATGGTTTGCTCACAGACTTTTCCCAGTCCCTTCTCTTGGTGCACAATGGAGACAATTAAGCTCCATGAAGCTGGCAGAGGCGCCAGAACCAGCCTGAGGCTACACAACCTTCTCCTTGATCTTGGGAATTTTGCAGAGCTGTGTTCAGGAAAATTGTCTATTTTTGAGCAGCTCAGAAGAACAGTTCACAACCCAAATGGAACAAGGAAAAGTCCGTGGTGGTGGTGGTGGGGGGGGACAGTTGGACAATTATGGGACCGGATTTAGGGATGAGTCTGTGGGGGTGACCTTGAAGGCTTCTCATGCTCAGGGTTCACAAAACATCATAGAGGTTAATATTCAAACAAAGTGAATATTGTCATGCCATGCATTGACAGGGATCCTGGGGCTTCCCAGCATGCTCATCAGTGGCCAGAACAATTGTGTCAGGAGAGCAAGTGGTCGCACCTTCTGCTCCTTGGTGCACGCTGCACCTGGTCTCCAGTAGCTGTCATTCGTGGCTCGCCAGCCTGAGCTTTCCTTTCATCCTATTCTGTACACCAGCTCTCTTTTCCTGCCTAAGGAAGCAGGGGCATGACTTTACCATGGGCGGAAGACAATTTTACTGCAGAAGAAATGGATAAGTGAAGCAAGTAAATTTTTATGACACATTTAAGATAAGGCCTAACTATTTCTTAAAATTGATTTGTATTTAAAAATCCTTCTTTTCCTCAGGCTGCCTCATATATCTTCTCTTCTTTAACTTCCGAAACCTTTGCCCCTTCTATTTTAGGAGCAGAAACGTATAGTGCCATTCTGACAGTAATTTATTTTTCTCTTTTCTAGTGCAAAGAGGGAGGGAGGGAGCTTACCAAGAAGATTTTGAAGATATTTTTCTCAGTGAAAGAAATCACTCCTGGAGATTAATTACACTGTTCTAATATTTGTAATAGGAATTGGTTCACTGTTCTTTTTTATTTTCTCTGTTGCGTGATATTACATTGGGTCAAACCTGGAGGATTTATTTCTCTTGGGATCCTTATTCTAGCCCTAGATATTTCTTAATGCTCAGGGGACATTCTGTAGATGACATTAATTTTGATACTGAATGGATCGGTACTTTGGGGTACCATGGGTGTCCTGGTCAGCTATCACTAGGACGCAATACCTGACACCCGAAGTTATGGAGGCAGAGGTTTATTTAGCTCACAGTTTGTGGAAGTTATAGTCCATACTCAGCTGGCTCCAAGGCATGGTGGCACATGGCAGAGAGCAGCAGCTCATCGCAGTGGGAGTCAGTAAAAATGTTAAGGGCAAAAAGGGAGCAGAGGGTGGGAAGATGCTTTCAGGCCCCTATACAGTGGGCAGGCTACCCGCCCTGAGGCAGGCACAGCACTCACACCGTAATCCCTGAAGAAGGCAATGAATTAGTTACAAACTCTGGATTCAGACACTATTGTGACTGCATGAGGCTTTGTGTGTGTGTGTGTGGGGGGGCATCTAGACACAAACCATAAGACACAAGTTATAGCAGAGAGATTTACTTTGCCTCACAGTTTCAGGGGATTTAGTCCAGGGTTAAGTGGGTCTAAGTCAGAAATATTAAGGCAGAAGGGCACGGTAGAGTAAAGCTGCTGCTCCATTGCAGCTAAGAGCCAGAGCGGGTAGCAGGAATAGAGAAGAAGATACCAAGCGCTGGATGTGGAATCCAGGGTCCTGTCTGCATGACCCAGGTGGAGACCCTGCAGAAGTGTGCTCCACTAATTCAGTGGGAGGCGCTCAAGCTAGCCAGGTTGACATGTAGCTGAACTAGCACGGTGGGGAGCAGAGCATAATTCCAGGAAATTCCTCTACTCAAGGGTGTCTAAAACTGAATAGGTAAAGTAGGTTGTGTTATAGTAATAAATGGGCTATGAGAACATGGAAGAAAAATGATGATTCAACAGGAAAAACCAAAGAGTAGCAAAAGGAATGAACAGGTATAAGAAGAGCAAAAAAAGTGAATATACAAGGGTATATGAAGAAAATAAGAAGAAGAGATGGAAATAAATAAGTAGTATTTTAATTTCCTTCTAATGTGTTAGGATTAGGATGGATTATGTGACCTACTCCACCTCACTTTTAATAGAGATGAGGAAACCAAGAGTCCAGAAGAACCCAACCAAAGCCACTTGATGAACCAACAGAGACAGGAGACCAGCCTGGGGTCTTGCAGCCAGTAATCCAGTAATGTTTCCTCTAGTACATAATTTAGCTCTTCCTGGAGGTATTAGAGTAGTCAGATCCTAGTTAACTCATTAAAACAGTGAGGAGCACATATGAATATGAACACCACAAGATCACCACGGCCTAAAGAGCTCAGGATTGCCTCTTTTTGAATTTCTACCACTTTCTCTGGTTACTGATAAATTTGCATAGCTTTCTTTTCTCTCTAAAATTAACTATTATATTTAGGAAAGTGTCCTTCAACATGAGAGTATTCGACTAGCAATGCAACTATTTTCTAAATAGTTTAAATAATAAGCTGGGAGGGGCACAAATATATATATATATATATATATGTGGAATCAAATCAAAAGACCAATTCTCAAGAGAGAGCTTCAAAAGGAAAGCCAGTATATTTTATTTCTTTGCATACAGCAGCTAGCCAGCAAGAATGGCAACAAAGTCAAAGGCACAAGGCGAAGGAAAAAAATCATTTGAAGCAGGGGAGAAATAATTTCCTGGCAAGAAGGCCTATGCGGTGATGGTTCAGCTAGTGATCCATTAGGGTTGTTAAGAGGCCAAAGAGACCTGTAGATCTCTGAGGTCTCTGGGAACCGGAGCAAGGGAATATGATGGAGAGAACATGAGAATAAATGGAGTGCTTCGACAGCCGGAAAGGGCTGATGGATGCGCTCTGCACCCCAGAACACGGAGCTCCCAGCAGAAGAATAAAGAGTGTAACAGAGTGGAGCCTGCTAGAACCACACAGGTGGGGAACTGATCCTCTAACAACCTCCCATTTCAAGAGTTTATAATGTGCTGTAAAACCCTCTTGTCTCTGGGCTAAAACCTGGCACTACCACACTTAACTGCGTTTTATTGCTGTTGTACACATCCCTCATTTGCTGTTACTTTCTCTTACGTAGAACTGGTTCTATTTTCAGCAATGCAGGTGCCAAGATTTTTTTTTTTTTTTCCTGAAATTCTCCACAGAGAATGGATTTGGTTTTTAAAATGCAGAAACTCAATTTCAATTTTTAAATTGTAATGCCGGAATAGGCCGCAAGGACATTCTGATTAAATCAGGCTACGTTCAAGCTATTAATCCCACCATGGATGCTGTCTGCAGATACTGAGAGTCCTAGGAAAAGCAGAGCTATCGGAGCCTGTGGTGGGTGAAGGTCACTCTGTAGCTGTTTCTCCTCACTGGCCTTCAGAACAATTTGGGGGAAAGTTTTTCTTTTTTCATACAAATCGAGTATGCCTTATCCAAAATGCTTGGGAAAAGAAGTGTTTCAGATTTTTTTATTTTTTAGAATTTTAAAATATTTGCACAAACATAATGAAATATCTTAGGGATGGGGCACAAATCTAAACAACAGAATCATTTGTGTTTCAATTAAGCCACATACCCTAGAGGTGATTTTGTATAATACCACATTTTTGAATGTACTTGGGCTTTGGCTGTAATATGTCATTTGTGATCATTTGTGCATTTATTTTTTACATGTGGAATCATGTTGATATTAAAAAAATTTGGGTTTCAGAGCATTTTAATTTCAGATTAAGAATGTCTCACCTAAGTATCTTGGCAATTGCATTTGGTATCAGTCAGGAGGAAATAAAATAATTCATTTCATAGATGAGTCCACTGATATTTTAACAAAGAGGTCCAGTGTTAACACATGTGTCTCAATGTTGTGAGCATCAGTAATAAATTTTATGATGCCTTTACTGCACATAATTTTATGTCACTAAATGGCTATTGTTAATGATCTTTCTACACTTCCAAACTAGGCTAACTTGAATTGGCCTTAAATTCAATGATTGCATGTAGTTACACGCAGAGCTAGAAAATAAAAAAGCCTGATAATTTTATCTCCCCTTTCCATCTCATTTTTAAAATAATCTGAATCAATTATAATCATTGAATTAAAATATATTCAAGGTTTCTGTATAATAACGTTTACTTTGTATATACAGTACTTTGCAAAATACTGGAAAACTACTACAGAAGATTATAAATCTAAGTAAAATAATAAAAATACTTAACTTTTCTAAATACTTGATTTAGAAAATCAAAAGTTAGGTAAGCCATTTACAATATTTTATGATTTCTCAGTTTGTTCCTGAAGAAAGGGTCACTTAGATGGTATTGATGTCACAGTTAATTATTTTCGAAGTGAAATAAAATTTGTTCCTGATTCTATGGGTTTATTTATTTGTAACTTAAAAGCTCAGTTTTCAGCTGATATTTATTTATTTATTTATTTATTTATTTATTTAATTTATTTGTCTTTTTGAGACTGGGTCTCACTAAGCTCAGGCTGGCCTTGAGCTTACTTTTCGTAGCCCAGGCTGGTCTTGAACTCGCACTGATCCTCCTTCCTCAGCCTCCCAAGTGCTGGGATTACAAGCATGCACCATCGTAGCCCAGCTTCAGCTGATATTTTTAATTCAGAGGTCTGAATACTTTCTTCTGCCTTCTATTTCTTCTACTTTTAAGGGAACTAGTGGGCTAAAAATGTTCTTTCATGGAGCAAATATTTTGCACAGTGGGTGGAGAAATGTTATGTTTTTCCCAGATTTTAACTATTTGTTTGCACTGTGCTTTCTGTGGCGACCAGCCTAGTACATGAAGGGTAAAAGTGCCCATATTCTTTAACCATGTTTTTTTTATTTTAACTACTCAACACAGAGAGTTCAGGAAATAAAGTTAGAGAATGAGTCTCAACTGTACATGATCCTTTGCAAGAACTTTGATTCTCCGAGTTGTTGGATGGTACTTTAATTTGTTCTTCCAGCTCTTCTTGGATTCCTTTCTTGCATATTGAACCATGGTAGCCAGTTTGTGTGGTTAGAATATAACTGGTCCTCGGTTGTGTTTGTTCAACTTTCTGAACATTTCCACATAACATTTTAACGTTGGCTGCAGAGAGTGCACTTGGAACAGATAAAAAGGACGTATTATCTACCCTTCGCAATATTTTCTTGGGTGAATGGCTTGTGAGTGCTGAAAAGTCAGGATGAGATCTAAATGCATGTTTCACTGCATGTGAGTTCCAGGTAGAAAGAACCGCTATAGGTTAGAGCTTCCAGAAAGCAGATATTGTGTACTTACGTGAAGTGTGTGGTGCATGTGCTTCATGTGTGTAGGCAAAGGGCGCTGCGCACAGCAGAGACAGGAGGTGCAGCTGCACAGGTAGACACGGCCTGTGTCCAAAGGGCTTGCAGGGCATGGGGCGGGACTGAAGCTGGGATGGTGACTTCAGACGGAATGAGAAGGGGACAATGATGGATTTGAAATAGATAATCAATTTTGCACGGTTAAGCCAGTGACTTAAATGTGGCAGGGGAACACATTGAGATCTTCAGGATTCATTATTGCACTACCTAGCGGGTGCCTCTCCAGTCTTTCAAGCAAACGAGCAATTTGCTGAATTTGCTAATGGCAGGGCTCATCCTTTGTGGGGGCCATAAATTCCTCTAGACTTTTCCTGACTGTTTTTCTTCCTTTACTGCCTTTTAAAAATGCCTGATTCTTTTCCAGATATCCTGACAAACTAGTGCAATAGTGAATGATCGCGATTAAAAGTATCGCTTCCTTGTCACATAGTTGTATCTGAGGCTGAACCCTCAGAAACGGCTTTCCTGGTGGAGCTTTCTGGCCCCATGCTAGGCCAGAAGACGCGCAGGCTTTCAACTCCTCTCAAAGTAGGCCATGGAAGCGACTGTCTCTGCTGACTTCAAAGACATCTGGGTTCGGTGCTTAATCTGGTCTGCCTGTGAGAGGCTTGCCATTAGACCTTCTAAAGCAAAACCGAGTGCGCGGATGTGTATTTAGATTCAGCATAATGGTGTGTATGATTTTTTTCCCCCTAAATTTGTGCTTTTAAGAATCAACTAAGAAAGTTCTGTTATTTGATCCTGCTGATGTTCTCTTTCAGGCAGCTGCCACCAGCACCGCTTGGCCACTTCTTTTTTATTTCCTATTCCCTTTTAACTGTCGAGCTTACTTTGATATGATTTCGTCTCTCTGTGTAATGGCAATGAGAGAGAATGTTTTTATCCCAAGGCCATGGCATGATGTGCCTTTTAATGCATTTTGGGTTTTCTTACCTAGCAAATTCAAGAATGAATTAAGGCTCTGCTTGCCCGGATGAAGCATGCTGTAGACATGTTGAAAGATAGTACGGCACCTTAGAACACATGTGTGCCTGACAGCTCCTTCTGAGGCTAGAATAGATCATTAAGGGCACCATTCCTGCGTCTGCCACTTTTGTGCCTTGCGACTTTGGCTCACCCACATAATATCTGCTCACTGGCTCCTTCTTCATAAAATAGTAAAAAGAATATGATTTTACCTTCCTGCATCCCCAGGGATGCTGAGAGTCTTCGGATAAGCCAGGAAAGTGGCTTTGTGTTCTATGAATGCTCTTCAAATGTGGCTTTAAAATGTCTTAATAGAAAGGTGCTAAACAGAGAACATATTTTGTTTTGGAAAACAACGTGTGCTTTTTTGAAATAATATTTCTACTGCACCATTTTGTTATTTTTCTGTGACTTCTGGATCTTATTTTTAACACACAATTTAACAATATGCTGTATTTCTTGACAGCATTATATAGCTTGCCCCAGACATCTGTAAGTTGGTGCTGTTGATTTGAAGCTAGGGAGTGAATCTGGTCCCCAGTGAATATCGTCACCCCTGGAACATGAAGTCCTCTTAACAACCTACAAAACAGAAATCACAAGTGCTGTTGCTACAGAGCGGAGAAACTTTTTCCAGTAGATTACAGTGCCTTTTTGCAATGTATTTCTCTGTCTCCATCATTCCCTCTTGAATTGCACATGGCTTCCAGCTGACATATTAGCAACTCCAAGATAGGATACATTCCTTTATGAGTTGTGCAAAACACTCCACAGTGAACCGAGTCTGCACATTCATATTAGGTTCTGTGTGGAGTGAACTACCCTTACGTTCACATTCAGAATTCCTTATTGCTAGACATCTCCAATCCTTTCCATGTTGGACATGTTGGAAGGTGGCAATTGGCCATCGTGGAGGAGGATCACGGCTTTAGTCTTCAGAGAAAATAATAATAATAATAATAATAATAATAATAATAATAATAATGTCCATAAATTAAAAAGTTAAAAAGGACCTTGGATTCCTTTGGACTCAGAAGCAGTTATGCTTAATTTCAGCAATAGTCTCAAAAAAGAAGGAATAAGGTAAAAATGTTGGGAGCTGCATGATTAATAATGATTAATACTGTTCTTGCTTGTGAAATGCATTTCATTGACACAATAATAGTTCTTTTAAAAGCACAGTAATGATGCAATGATGTAAGGTTTTTAATGAGTGCTTCATAACAGGCAGCAGAAAGGCAGCAACAGGTAAGGATGCTAAAGCGGCTCAAATATTGATAGACAGGCAGCATAGGATGGAAGGAAATGAAGCAAAGTGCCTTTCGTTGAAGGTTGCCTATATAATTTAAATAAAACTCAGATATATCAGAAAGCAAGAGCCTATCGTCAACTATAGTTTGCCTTTTTCACGTTACCCTGAATTATTTCAAGTTTTAATTTCAAAACCTGGAAGAGAGAATTCTCTATAGAATCAGATTCTTCTTTCCAGGTCAGCTCCAGAGTCAGTGTAAGTCTCCAGTAGTTTCCAGCCAGGACGCAGCAGTCACTGAATAGACAACTTTCAGATTTTAAAAGGCATTTATCAGTTGTCGCAATAACCCTTCTTCAGCAGCTCAATTTGGCATGCTTTGGCTTTTAATTTAAGTGCAATGAGAATTAATTTTGTCTTAAAATTTTCATGCCCTTTTCTGGGATGGCTGGAGCTGCCCTGGTAGAGGCTGATGCCCCCCATCTTAAACAGCACCCTCACCTTTTACTTCTAACATCTTCACAATCATTTTCAGGCCGTATTTATATTTGTAGTGTATTCACATGTTATTGCATTTATGGCCTAATTGATAGGAAGCAAAATGATAGGCACTTGCTGTTTGTGTGTCATAACTGTTGTCAGTACCACTGAGGAAAAAAGGCTCATCTTAGATCCTTCAACTACTTAAAATCACATGTAGAGGGCCGGCAAGATATATCAGTGGTCTAACATGCTTGCTTAGACAAAATAATTATACTTAGAGCAAATGGTGGCATTTTGATCAGTGGCTCATTGGTGTGTCCATATGAATCTTCCTCTGCAAAAATGCACATAAACAAAGCACTGATGTATTGGACCTTAGTTACCAAGATGCTGGGGCCTGTGGATTAAGGACTCTTCCAGCAGCCCTCAACATTTCTGTACTTCCTGTCTGGAAAATGGGGAAATATGTTTTGTCATAAGCTTAAAACTCTTAAGAGGAGTAAAGAATGGGATAAGAGGAATGTTCTTCGTATGCTGAAACTTTTAATCTTTTTCTCACTGTGATTTTCCATCGTGATTGGTTGTGGCAACACTATTTTATATAAAGACCTAGATGTTGGTGAAATGTACTTTAGCATTACAGAAGAAACACTACAGATATTTCTGTCCTGTTACAATAATAAAATATTGACTGCATGTGGAATTTGTGTATGGACTTGCTTCCCTTTGCAACCAGTTTTAAATTTTTATAGGAAAAAAGGATACTAAGTAGAAATGCAAATGACACCTATGATGGAGATATCAAGAAGGAAGTTTGTGAGTCTTGCCCAGTGAAGAGATGTTTAGGGACAGTGACTGGCCAGCCAGAGATCACATTTGCTATTTACAACATCCCTCCAAAGTGGAGCTATGTGATGAATTTTCGTTTATAGAAAATGAAACAAAACTATAGACAATATGCCTTGAAAGAAGAGCAATTCTCTCCATTTTGGTTAAACCTGGTCCCCTGTCCTGATTTGTGCAGAGCTGGCTAGGACTTTCCTGATCTCCTCGGCCATCATTTAGCACCGCAAATGGGTCTAGCAGGGGTGATGATGGAGAGTCTTTGAAGCAAGGTGTCTTGCTTTGCAGTCCCCCAAAAGCATGTGTGAGCCAGGTGGAGAGCCCAGCTGTCAGGTAGGATTGAGTTTCAAGGTACCAGGGCATAAAATATGACAATCAGAGCTCAAGCACTGAGCCAAGAGTGTTAGCTACTACCCCACATCGTGTTGTACCGATTACTCTTTCTGTCATTTTCTCTGCATAATGCAGAGGTGATTCAGGCCTGTGCCCTGGCCCAACCCACAGCACTCCTCACACTTATCCCTGCACCAATCCCCTCTTCACAAATTAGTACAACCTGAATTTGGCCATGAGTTGAGGCCTTTGTTCTGGTTATCCAACACCCTATCTGGACTCAGCACCTTTATTCTCACCATATATTGCACTGGTAGAGGTAGGTTGGAATTAACTCACCCAGATTCCAAGAAGTTTCTTTTTCTTTCTTTTTTTAAATGTTTCTTGTCTGTCTGTCTCTTGTATTTAGCACAGGGTCTACAGGTTCATACTACATACATCAGACTCAGTGATCCTTCTGTTTTCAGCCTCCCAAGTGCTGGGATTACAAGCTCATGCCTCTATGCCCAGTCTCAATCGCCAACTCAGTGCGTCCCAGGGGTGGGGCTGGGGATCAAACGCTGGCCACTGCAGTCTGCCTAAACTTGCCTAATACACTGATCCACATGGCCAGCCCCCAAGAAGTTTTCTATGGGATTACAAGCATAAACTTCCTGGACTGCAACGAGGGCCAGGAAGGGCTTTCTACTGAAGTGTCTTCCAGACCAGTGATTAAGGTACAGATGGGCCTCGACCAGGGTCTCCTTCACATTTGCCAGCTGAATGAAGGATGTTGTTGTGGCCCTGATGACTGCTACACCCTGTATGGGAAGTAGTGCGGTGAGACTGTGGTGATCACATAGAAGGTTGAGCAGCCGAAAATGCACTCATGAATTCTGATGCGAGAAGCGAACTTTTATTGTTAAACCACAGAGGTTGGGGTTAATCTGCTAAAGCTGCTGGCATTTATCTTGATGAAGATAGTGTAAAAAATGTCATTTTATAGTTCCAGACACTCAGCCCAATTTGTGGGTAGAATTGTCAACAGAAGGAAGAGTCATCTTGAATACACCCTTACTGTGTGCTTTTAAATTTTGACACGGAAGAAAGTCCTCTGAAATAGTCTAAACCTTTTATTTTTAATTTCCTTGAATGTCTTTCTGATAGATGGGATTACATGGAAGACATTTATGAGTTCACTGGAAGTCTAAGAGTTTCATAGTCACTTTGAAAGATGGTTGTATAATGGATTATTCAAGAATGGGTGTCATCTGTCTATCTATATCTAGCATGTATTTCAAACACATGGCATAAAAAGGTTTACATTACTGTTCTGTGTATTAGACAGCTGGAGTGGTATGTGGTGCCAGGACTTGAATAGTGGTCCCTACATTTGCCTAAGCTTACCTAAATAGGAGCTTTAGTTCACTGAGCTGTTTTGCTTGCCTCTTTTCTTTCTTTCTTTCTTTCTTTCTTTCTTTCTTTCTTTCTTTCTTTCTTTCTTTCTTTCTTTCTTTCTTTCTTTCTTTCTCTTCCTTCCCTCCCTCCCTCCCTCCCTCCCTCCCTCTCTCTCTCTCTCTCTCTCTCTCTCTCTCTCTTTCTTTCTTTCTTTCTTTCTTTCTTTCTTTCTTTCTTGTGGGACCAGGACTTAAACTCATGGCCTTGTACTTGCCAAGCAGGTACTTGTGCCACGGAGCTATCTCCCCAGCCCTCTCTGTTTTGTTTTTTGAGACAAGGTCTTACTATGTAGTTCAGGCTGGCCTTGAGCTCACGATGTAGCCCAGGCTGGCCTTAAACTCAAAGCAATCCTCCTGCCTCAGCATCCCACGTGCTAGGTTTACAGGTGTGTGCAACTCCACCCAACAGACCTTTCTTTTTTTCTCTCCCTTTTCTTTACTTTTCTTTTGTATTCTATGAAAACTTAAAAAAAAAAAAAAAAAAAAAAAAAAAACCCTTCAGGTTCCCCAAATGTTCCCATGGAAATGTAACATGATAGTGAAAACTAAAAGTCACAGTTCTCATTTTACCTACCTGCGTTTCAATGTACCATGTTTCTGAAGGCTTGGTGGGGGGCTGGAATATGTTGTTACTATAAATGATACATCAGAAAAAATTGGATGTTGATCACAGATGGGAATAACATTTTTATAACTTGACTGTCATTCAATCATCACTTGGGGGATAGCGAGATCTCTAGGGAGAGTCGTATATTTACATGATGCATCCTAATGCTCAGATCTGTATTTGCAAGTCTGTTTCAACCAAGAGATGTGTAAAATCACAAATGACTGGTCAATTCCCTCCTGGTTACAACTGAGAAACCTTATAAATTCTGTTTTTCCGCTTACTAAAATTTAACATTCTAGTATTAACAGAGACTGTGAAATAGGTTCTTGCTAAGATTTTCGGTTAAGAATATGAAAATAAGCCAGGGCTAGTTATACTGAGTAATATTTGGCAAAGGAGTGATTTCCTCTCTTTTTTTAATCTTTATATTGCTGCTTTTTTTCTTATTGATTTGGCTGCCCTTTTTTTAATGACCTTCACTCACCTCCTCCCTTGATGACCAAGTTTACATCATGGTAACCACTGCCTTCCTCTGTTTTGAAGGAAAACAGGTCCTGGCTTCTTACCCTCCATCATTGCCCTGCAAGAGGACAACAGCACCCTTTTGACAGTATTGTGAAACTGTATCATTGCCATTTCTTTTCATTAAAATTAATAAAACATATAAAATAGAACTTAAAAAAACAAGAAAACTCAATCTATATTGTTCATATTCTAATGCCAAACTCACTGCAGTAGCAGTGCAATGCATGCCTACGGGAAGCTTATTGAGGCACATATTTTGTCCATAAAGTGCATCACAACTTTCTTGCACTTAAGAATATCTGCCAGTGTCTCACCAAATTGCTAGGTAGATCATTTTACAAGATGGGGAGTCCACTGATACAAGGCATCAAAAATTCAACAAATGTGTGAAATAGATTCTGCAAAGGCCACTGTCTAAAAGTATGAGAGCTGGTAAAGGAGGCACATGATCACCTCTGTTGCCCTTAGTTGGGAGCAAACATGCATAGGACAGACTCCAATTTCACTGCCCAGTGTGTCTGTGAACAACTGAAAATGCCTCACTGATTTGCAGTACCAGGACATTTTAGCAATGAAGTGAATTTGCAATCTGGAATACATGAATAGTAAAACAGAGTGCATACCAAAAAGAATGTCTACAACAGGTACTCCTGGTTTTTTTTCCCTCCAAATCTGTATCTTTTGATTTTTTTTGGCTGGTTTTGGATTTGAGGGAATTGGGTGACTGTGTACCCATGAGTGCAAAAGGCTGGGGAACCCTGCTAACTCCTAATCACCTGAAGCATTCACTGAGCCTTGCATGTCATTTGAAAATGAAAGGTTTATGGATGGACATGGGATTGACACTAGCTAATGAGATGGGGGGAGGTTTTCTTGTTAATGAAAAAATACACAAGTATTGACATTCCTCCATTTTTGATCACAAATTTTGTGCCTACCCAGCACAGCAGAAAACAGGGATGGTCTCTAGAAGTAGGATGATAAAACTAACAGGCTACGTGTACCTCAGAGAAAATTTGAGTAGAAGTGAGAGTTTTGAGGACATTGATAAACAACTGAATTAACCCGCCAACCCTTCTTGATATATGAGATAAGAATTTTTGATGCCAACTTGAATAGGTTTCACTTATTAGTAAATTATTTGCAGCCGAAAACATCTAGATAGTGTTTTATTTTTTATGAGATTAGTGTCAGGAAAGAAATGAGAGTCTGTATATCTATCTATCTATCTATCTATCTATCTATCTATCTATCTATCTACCTATCTATCTATCTATCATCTCTCTCTGTCTCCATAATGTTTGTATCACTGAAAAATGGTACATTTTCTTATTTCATTATTAGCTATAGAAAGACTCTACTATAAATTAAAGATTATGCTACTAAATACACAATATCATTGTTTCTAATTAACAAGAAAATAGACACAAGCTGTCTCAAAACTTTATAGGTATTTTATTTCAACATTCTTTTTTTTGTTGCAGGACCGGGGTTCGAACTCACGACCTTGCACTTGACAGGCAGGCACTCATGCCACAGAGCTATCTCCCTGGCCCCTTCAACATTCATAAAATCATTGTCTTTTTAATTCTATTTCCCCTATTGGCCACTTGTCTTCAACCATTTACTTTTTCATGAATATACAAGGTATTAATTACATGCTTTAAATTGCATTACCATGATTATTATAATTACTATAAAATTATGACAATAGCTCTGCAATAAATTCCACATGCTGAGGGAGGGATTGCAAACTTTATTTCAAGGGATTTTGTGCCTAGCCCAAATGAAGAACAGCACATTTGCAGAAATTGAGATTTTATTTAGTAGACATAATGGAGAGACTAATTCTAAAGCACTGTTTAATTTGTTCAAATAAGCATTTATAAAATGCTTGCTGTTGTCACAACTCTGAATGTGATAAATGTTCTTCCAGTATGCATTATATTTCTTGGGCTTGGGATGCTGGTATAGGTCAGGCTGGGAAGCTTTGGAGGTCACAGGAGATCTCCCCAAAATCTCTGCATTTCCATTCTGCCATGTCCCAGGTCAACACTGAAATAATAATCGATTTTGTTGTGTAGAACACACATACGTATTTTTAGAAGCTACTGTGTGTCATAGGAGTATGTATTTTTCTTCTATTGAGTTTTTGAATATTAGGTGACCTTGGATCCCAGTATTTCCTCAAGTTCACTCATGTTTCTGTTAATTACATTGCCTAAAACCACCTCAAGTATCAGTTGTTATGAGCTGTAGAATGGTTGGTCACCGTGACACACTGTCATAGCTACCAGTTCATAGGTGACAGCACTTGGCAACCTTCTTTGTGCTTTTAATCTCCTCAGAGGCCCAGGAAGTCACCCTGCTCAGCAAGCACTTGCAACCTTGATGTCCTTCAGGGGTGTGTACTAACATGTTGAGCTAATGCTTTGTGAT